>JBBBDQ010002327.1:1390000-1475000 GCA_037127315.1 Ascarosepion bandense
ATATATATTGTATATTTATCACCAATAAATATATATATATATATATATATATATATATATATATATTGTATATTTATCACCAATAAATATATGATACATCACCAATAAATATATATATATATATTGTATATTTATCACCAATAAATATATGATACATCACCAATAAATATATATATATATATATATCGTATATTTATCACCAATAAATATATGATATATCACTAATATATATATATATTGTATAATTATCATCAATATATATATATATATATATATATATATATATATATGATAGCACATGGCATATGATGGCACATGGTATCATATCTATAGTTGAAATAGATAAGATGCTATATTTGAATCAAAGTGTTTTTGGTTTTTTTTTAAATAGCATAAAACCAAGACATAAAACAATTTATTCACACAGTGTAAATGTCTGCTACACCATCTATTTTCGCATGAAAAAAGTTAAGGGCAGATAATGTTTTACTATGCTGAATTATTGTGTTTCTTTCCTATTTTCTCTTTAGTTTATTGATCTGGGGACTAGAGACATGACAAGTAAGGGTTGGTGGTGGCTGAGTTGACAGAGTCCTTGGGTTGGGATGGGTGGTAACATGGGTTCCTCAAGGGCTGGGAGGTATTTGTACAGCCAGAAACTGACGACACTCCTACAATTCAGCACATTTAATCTATTTGGTCAGGCCGGTCTTTCTTCCATGTTGCCTTACCAAGTGCCTTTTTTTCTTCCCCACCCCGTCCTCAATTCTCTCTTAACTTCTTCCAACACATTTTCGCTTTCTTTCACTACTTTGTCACAATGTTACACCACACTTAACATTTACATCTTTTAAAGTTTAAACTTTATTTTCATATTTACAAAAAAATTGCTTATTTTGACTCCTAATTTACTGCCTTTACTTACAATTTTTACCTTCCAAATAATGTGTACATACACACACACAATTTACATATTTTGTCTGCCTCTCTTAATCCTTTTTAATTTATTTTTCTAAAAAATAAAAATAAAGAATTACTTGTGAATAATGAATATCTATATTCTATGAAAAATCTTTTTGACAAGAAAATTAGTAAGCTACAACTCCTGAATTACTTTTTTGTCAGTTTTCAATTTTCATCATGGTTCATTTCTTGCAAGCTTTTTAGTTTCAAATCTAAAAAAAATGATTTAGAAATTTGAATTATATTTTTTGTTGATTTTCTTTTTTACGTCATCTTGTTCTTGTTTCGATTCTTATTTAAAATTTTCTGCTCTCTTCTCTCATTTCTTTCATTTATTGCCAATTATGTTTGGATCATTTTTGTTTGTATATTCTCATTATAGTTCCTCATTCAAATTCCTGACTGCTTTGCACATGCTGCATTTTTTAAAGTTCTTTTTTTTCTCTTAATAAACCCCACCTCCTTTATGTGTGTAGATGACAAATATGAATAGTCTGATAGAGGCAGTCTGAGGTAGAGTGAAAGAAATGTAAAAACTGACAAATACAGGGGATTAGGTAGGTAAGCAGGTATCAATCACTTTATGTCTCATCTTCTTGCTGTAGGAAAAGTATGAGACATAAACAAAACAAAAAACAAACAAAAAAAAAATACTGTTTCACTCCAGACTTTCCAAAATCGATTTCCTGCTCAGTCTGTAAACATTCCTTCTTCATCACCTGAACTTATCTACAAGAGCATCTCCCATGTACAGAGTACAAGGAGAGAGAGAGAGAGAGAGAGAGAGAGAAGTACAGAATGTATAGCAGAAAATCATACTGTAGACTAAACGAAGTTGTACACCATCTTGTTAAATACAAAATTTTTCTTTTTAAATCTATATGCAAACCATCCTGTAAAACAGTTACTACCATTGGATGTTAATTCAACCAATCATAGCACAACTTTGTCAGTGACAAAAAAAAAAGTGCAAGGTGGACATGTGTTGGGGGTGGCGTATAAATAGGCTTGTATGGGAACAGACACAAATACGTGTGCATGAGAGAGTGTGCGTGTATCTGAAATGTGAGAGGGAAGAGAAGATCTGTTAGTGAATGAAGGACTGAGTCACTAAATCCTTCATCAGGACTGAATGTTGGCTGACCCAACCCTAACACAAAATCATATCCTCATACACTCTTATTAATACTATTCTCCCCGGACTCTTCAGTCTTCTCTCCGAAATGATCAGTTGTAGTAGTAGGAGAAACTAAGATGAAGTGAGAGAATTTAGACATGTGTGTTTGTGTCATTGCATTTATAAATAGTTGTGTACGTATGCACATGTGTATTTATAAAATTTTGCTTTGAAAAAGTCTCTGGCACATAGTGAGCATTGAACTCACTAGTAATGATTTAATTTCTGAGATGAACAACTGCTTGAGGGTGAAGTATCTTCATACACAAAGAGTTACACATGTAGAGACAGACAGCTTAAGATCGCATAATGTACAAGAGAATTTGTGTTATAAATAATGTATGTACAGTAATTAAAATTCAAAACTAAAGGTCCCTGTATCATCAGTGTTTCTCAATGTAAAATTATAAACAACATTTATAGTATTTCATCCTCTCCCCATGACTTCAGTGATAAAACCATTATTAGCTGGAAAAAGACCTTTCAAAGGACAAAAACAAGTTTTTTTTTCCATTTTGTTATTTGATTACCCACTATTCATCTAATCTTCTCTAGAAATATGCTATAATGACAATTTTAAGTGAGTATCTCTTAATACCTCACATTTTTTCAGTAGAATAATATAATTAAATAATATAATAATATATGTGTGTTGTGATGCAGTGGATGTTGGCTCGTAATGAGAAATCAGGGAGCTGAGTTCAAATTCCAGTTGAATTCCTTGCATTCACTTATGCACAAATAATAGGAAAGATTGGGTTCTATAGCCTTGGTCGAGAACCAGTCTACTGCAGAAAGAAATGGCAACCTACTGCGGGATAATCTTCTGTCCAGTCAATCATGTCTCTTTCGAGACATGATCGCCCAAGTGTGTATCACATATGGTACTTAACTGACTGAGTGAATATAATTTTAATAAATATCAATTTAGAAATGAGATTTAAACTATACAAAATATGTATACATGTTATTTTTAGTGGGTACACAAGTTTCAATTGCTATCTCTGCTTTTTGTTATTTTTCTTAAACTAAAATTAATAACTAGCCTGGATCAAGAAATTCTAATTATTGATTTCACTGTTTGAAAAAATAAAAACAGAGATAGCAAATCAAACATGTGTAACCACTAAAAATAACACATATATAGCAATAACAAGTAATGACAGATTAAAACAATCTCTCTCTCTCTCTCTCTCTATATATATATATATATGAATATTTGTATGCATGCGCACACACACACACACAAGAAAAAGTGGGATGACATGAGGTTCTTGTTTTAATTTGGGAAAAAAAAACACTTTTGTAGCATTCAATAAACTTTCAATATCAATGGCTCAATTTATTTGTCATTGGATTCTGGCTTACAGGAAAATTGGTATTTATATATCTTGGGTATTTCTCTAAATATATACACATGCACACTATAATCACATGTTACATTTAGTGAAATAAATTAATTGTTGAGAAAAAGAAATTATGTTTCAGATTAATATACCAGTTTACAGATAATTGGTGAGTGCACAAAATGTATATTTTTGTGTAGGTAGAAAGAAAAAATGTCCATGTGCAAAAAGACATGCATGCAATCATATGCCCATACAGAGATATAATTTGGCCAGAAGGCTTTTAAAAGAAAACGTGCACGCACACACATACACACACAACCAGAAAATACATGAGAGAACCGGAAAGAAAGAAAAATTGTGGTAGTAGTAGTAGTGAAGGTAAGAGCTTTTACAGTAGCCAATCTATCAGTAGTACTTTGCAAAAAGAAAGAGTAATGCTTCAATAGCCAGCCATGTCTTACACCCTTGCAATATGTATTTTATGTGTTTTGTGGAATGTGAGCACACACATGCACCAAACATTTTGAACAAACTCTCTTCATGGACAACTTAAAATGAACTTGTCAAAAATATACAAGTGGGGTTATACATTTTGTATAAATGTTCATCATAGACATGAGAGATAATTTATATATTTGGTTTGTGTGGCTATGAAACCAGACAATTGTGTACATGTATATATATATATATATATATATATATATATATACATGTACACAATTGTCTGGTTTATAGTATATATATGTATATATAGTATATATATAGTATATTATGTATATATATATATATATATATATATATATATATATATACATGTACACAATTGTCTGGTTTCATAGCCACACAAACCAAATATATAAATTATCTCTCATGTCTCTGATGAACATTTATACAAAATGTATAACCCCACTTGTATAAAATATATATATATATATATATATATATATATATATTTTTATTGCTTAAAGATGACAGGTATCATGCAATAAAATGTGTCATTATTTTAGCAATTAAGAAAAGTAACAAGAGTATAATATTTTTAATAATTTAGAGATATTTCTTCAAAATGCCATATAAAAAGTAGGCATGGGTGTGTGTATATATACATACACACAGACACACACACACACACATATATATATATATATATATATATACATATATACATACATACATACACTCAAAAGTTTATACTAACAAGTTTTTTTTTTAATCTAAGTAAAAAAATTTTTTGGCTTTATTGATTTTATACAATTAACATAAATTATTAATTAGATAAAAATAGATCAATGCAGACTGAACTATCGCCCAGTTCACACTCCACCCTCGTCTATTGAACAGGTGAAGAGGCTCATCCCTTGAAAATGCCACTGATGTGCAGGGGGCTACATAACTGTAAAAAGATTAATTAGAAAAGAGTGAGAAGTACAAACGAGTTAGAAAGGAGCAATAGAAACATGAGAAAGCAGATGCGATGACAGATACATAGGTGGAGAGAAGGGAAGGTTATAGAGGGGAGGGGAGAGAGCCAGAGTCCAGTGGTTAGTAGATGAGTATTGACTCTGCATTTAAACTTCTGGAGGTTGTAGCCATCAGGAAAGCAAGAATACAGGAGCGAGTTCCACAGGCGGGAAGTGCGAGAGAAGAAGCTGCAGGAATAGAATTGTCGTCTGCATTTGGCTAACCTGACTGTGAATGGGTAGGACCCAGTTGCCAGTCTGGTTGCACGAGTAAACACCTGTTGAGGAGGCACCAGTGACTTAAGTTCGTCCAAGCAGAAGCCATGAAAGTATTTATAGAACAGACAAAGGGAGGCCACATCTCGACGGTGTGGAAATGGCTGCAGTCGAGCCACCAGATCAGCACCTATCACATTACAAACTCTCCTTTGGAGCCTGTCAAGAACACTGAGGAGAATAGCAGGGGAGCCTGACCATAAATGGCAGCAGTACTCCATGCACGGACGGATGGTTGACTTGTATATATGCAGGATGGATTCAGGTGGAAAAAACATCCTGGATCGACATAGTGACCCAACCTTCTTAGCAGTAGATTTTGCTATGGATTCAATATAGTGGTTCCATTTAAGGTCTGAGGACAGGGTAAGTCCGAGGAGGCGTAGTGTATTGCTCTCCGGAAGAATCACTTGGTCCATGCTTATGGGAGGCAGGAGAGGTTGCCTGTAATGGTTGACAGACAACAGCTTGGTCTTAGACGAATTGAAGTTGACAAGCCACTTCTTGCCCCAGTTCACCACAGAGTGTAGATCCCGCTCAAGGTCAGCAGCAAGATTATGTCTGTCCACTACGACAAGTTTCTTACTGGTGCAGGAGTATATTGTAGTGTCATCTGCATAGATGCCTACTTGGGACTTGATCTCATCTGGGAGGTTGTTGATGAAAATAAGGAAGAGCGTCGGGCCCAGGATAGAGCCCTGTGGGACACCAGCATTCGTGCTGTAGGATGAAGAGGCACGTCCATTCAATGTCAGATACTTCTCATGTGGAAGGTGTTCAGACACCTCTCTTGCCTGGTGTATATGGTCCATGTCTCACTGCCATATAGCAGTGTACTGATGACACAGGCATTGTACACTGCCATCTTTGTCTTCACTGTCAGCTTGGAGTTCATCCAAACACATGTTGTGATGTGCGCAAGGGTTGTGGCTACCTTCCCAATTCTCTTATCGAGCTCTATGTCCAGAGAGAGGTTGTCAGCGATGATAGAGCCAAGGTAGGTAAACTGATGGACCACATCAAGCTCATGGTCATTGAGGGAGATGACTGGTGGTGCTGCAGTACCTTGACTCAGGACATTTGTTTTTTTCAAGCTAATGGTCAGCCCAAAGTGTGCTTGAGAAAAATGATCTATCAGTTATTGAATTTCACGCTGGATGTGAGATGCTAATACCGTATCATCAGCAAAAAAATGTGTCTGATAAAAACTTTTTTGTACCTTAGTCTTGGCTCTGAGACCAGCGAGATTGAAAAGCCTGCCATCTGATTTCGTATGCAGGTAAATCCCTTCCCATGATGCGTGCTTCAGAAGTACTGCGAAGAAGATTCCGAAGTGAGTTAGAGCGAGGACACAACCCTGTTTGAACCTGCTACAGATGTTGAAGGGCTCCAAAGTGTTGCTGTTGAACTGCACAGTACCCCGCATATTTTTATGGAAGTACTCAATCAAGCTCTGCAGCTTGGGTGGGTGGCCAATCTTAGACAGGATTCTGAAGAGACCATCCCTACTAACAAGGTCGAACGCCTTGATCAGATCAATGAAAGTGACGTACACGAGCATCTACTGTTCTCTGCACTTTTCCTGGAGCTGAGGGAGCAAGAAGATCAGGTCTAATATTGATTGTTCTAATTGAAAGCCGCACCGTGACTCTAGGTAAACATCTGCAAGTTTCTGCAGATGGAACAAGATCACCTGAGCAAAAAATTTTCCCATGACGCAGAGTAGAGAGATGCCTCTGTAACTGTTGCAGTTGCTTTGCTTGCCTTTGTTATTGTAGAGAGTGATGATCATAGTATCCCTCATGTCCTGTGGTACAACCATTTCTTTCCAGCACTGGAAGAGGACTTTGTGCAGAGGAAGCAGTAGGACAGTCTTGCAGTGCTTCATAAGATTAGGAGAAATTCCATCACTGCCTGGAGCTTTTCCTATGGTCAAGCTGTCGATGAGCTTGCTGAGTTCCTCTATCATTTGCTCAGTGTTGAGCTCTTCCACTACAGGTAGGCATTCAATGGCATCAAGGGCTGCAGTTCTCATAACATTCCATTGAGAGTAGAGGTTGGAATAGTGCCCCACCCATCTCTCCGTCTGTTGTCTTTTGTCTGTGTTTAGTATCCCAGTGTTAGATTTGAGGGGAGTTGTCTTGTTCTGCACTGATCCCATTGCTGTCTTGATACCATCATACATTCCTCTGATATTTCCTGTGATTGCTGCTGTCTGAATTTTTTCACTGAGCTCTGTCCAGTACTCATTGGTGCAGCGTCTGGCAGTCTACTGAGCTTTGCTCCTGGCAGCCTGAAGGATCTGAAGGTTTCTCTTGTTGGTTAACCACTTGTACTCCTCTAGAGCAGCGCACTTGGCTTTAATGACAGTAGCCATCACAGAGGACTTTGACTCAAACCAGTCATGTGACTTCAAGGTCTTTCTCCCAAAGGTGGTCAAAGCAGTGCAGTGCATGGTGCCCCATAAAGTAGCCCACTTCTCTGTGGCAGTGTCCCCAATTTGTGAGGCTTTCAGTTCACTCTCAAATCTCTCATCAAACTGCTCCACAAGGTTTAGATGTCTAATCATTTTGACATCAATGTGAAGATTCTCTTGTTTCTTGCCATGATGAACCTTTTCGGCTGGACTTGATCTTGCAGCACACTAGACAGTTGTCTGTGTCACAGTCCGTGCTATGATAAGAGCAAGTGTGAAGAATGTTCTTAATGGCTGTTCAACTGACAAGGATTAAATCCAACTGGTATCAGTGCCCTGAGTGTGGGCCTTGTGCTGGGACTTGATCTTGAAGGAGTTGGTTATGCACTGGTTGTGGTATGTGCATAGCTTGAGTAGTCTCTAGCCATTGTTGTTTATCTTGATAACACCAAACTGTTCAATGCACAAGGGCCACAAGTTGCAATCAACACCCACTCTGGCATTGAAGTTGTCCAGGAGAACAAGCTCTTTCTGGTTTGGGATGCTGCTGATGATGACTGCGAGTTTGTCATAGAACTCATTCTTGGAGTCCGGTGTGGCAGAGAGTGTTAGAGCATACACGCTGATGAGAGTAACAGGATCTGCTGTGGTGTTCAGGCAGAGAGTGAGAAGTTGCTAAGAACCATTACTACTGGATTCAATCATATTCAAGATGCTGTTCCTAACTGCAAAGCCCACACTGTATTGGCGAAGTTCGTTCAAGCTCTTTCACTGCCAGAAGAACGTGTAGTCTTTCTGCTTCAATGATCCAGATTCTGTCAGATGTGTTTCCTCCAGTGTAGCAATGTCCACATGAAGTCTCTTCAGCTTGTCGTTGATAACTGCAGTTTTCCTGGAGTCGCTGATAACCAGGAGGTCTTCAGATTGGACTATGCAGGCCAGCCTAGTCCAGACGTTTCAACAGCCCAGTTTTAGAGTTGGTTTCCTTTGAGATTTCTTGTTGCTTGGTGCAAATGTTACAGTCCACTTATTGGATGTCTTCTAATCTCCATGCAGCCAATGAAGAAGGCAAACCATAGCAAGATAACACCTTACTGACTGCAGGCTGTCCAGCCTGAGGTGGGCGGTAGCTGTCTAGACAGATTGAAGAATCTTTCCCACCAACAAGAATGACCCCTGACGCTGATGGCCTACATCAATCGAACAGTAGCTTATAACTGAAAACTGTCATTCCCCGTGTTATATCAAAGCAAAGGGTAAAGCTAGAGTATCCTCTCCAGGTTTAGCATACTGGTGCAGTATGGTTGTATGCAAAAATAGGCAATGTTATAAGAAGGACAGGCTGTTGTCTGTTCATCATGTCCCCCATCTCCATAAACTGATTAGACCAAAGGAACGAAAGGAACTTTGAGCCATGCTACAGACATAGGATAATATATAAAATTCTGCGTGAGTGAGTGTGGAGCTTATACAATTAATTATACAATTAATAAATAGCATCCCAGTATTATAATATATAAATATCATAACAATGCAAGAACCAAAAATTAAAATCACAGGACAATTAGTTCATAATAAACACCTGAAATTCGAGTCATGCTACAGACATACAATAATATATAAAAGTGTGTGTGTGTTTTTTTTGTTTTGTTTTTTTTATAATCATTTCACCCCCAAGCAAGGCATTCCACTGCCACTATTGCATAGGGGGTTACATAGGGGAAAGTGATGAGAAAGAGTTGTTAGATATAAAAAATTTCAGAAGGAGGGTGATAGCCGGGTAAGGATACTGAAGGATGAGGGTTGGGTAGATGGAAAGGGTGTTTGAGAGAATGTATGTGAGTTAGTGTGTTAGGAGGTGTCTATTGACCTTACATTTAAACTCCTGGAGATTGTAGCTGTCAGGGGAGCAAGTATGTGGAAGGGAATTCCACAGGCAGGAAGTGCGAGAAAAGAAGATGTTGGAGTAGAAATTGTGGTTACATTTTATTGGTTTCACTGTAAAAGGGTGGGACCTAGTTGCTAATCTAGTATCTCATGCAAATTGTACCTAGGGAGCACCAGTGAACTAAGTTCATCGGAGCAGAAGCTGTGAAAATATTTATAGAAGAGGTTCAGGGAAGCCATGTCATGCTGGTGAGAGAGTGACTGCAGCTGGTCTGCCAAGTTGGTATTGATCACATTACGGATTCTCCATTGTATTATGTCAAGAACCCCCAGCAGTGGCACCCGACCAGATGTGGCAGCAGTATTCAATACACGGGCGGATGGGAGATTTATATATGTGCAAGATAGATTCAAACGAAAAATCTTCCGGGCCTTGCACAGAGAACCAACTTTCATAGTAGCAAATTTAGCAATGGATTCAATATAGTCATTCCACTTGAGGTCCGGTGAGAGTTTGAGGCCAAATTGGTGTAGCGTTTTACTCTCTGGGAGGCAAACCTGTTCCATGCTAATGGGAGGTAGATGCGATAGTCTATGATGGTTAATTGATAGCAGCTTCGTTTTGGAAGCATTAAAATTTACGAGCCATTTCTTACCCTAGTCCACTATGGATTGGAGTTCCTTTTCAAGCTTGGCAGCGAGGTTTGCTTTGTCACCAACACCAGATTTTTGATTGAGGCAAGAGTAAACTGTGGTGTTATTGGTGTACATGCCTACTTGGGATCTTATGGCATTGGGGAGATCATTAATGTAGATCAGAAAGAGTGTAGGACCTAGGATAGAGCTTTGAAAGACACCCATGTTTGTATAGTAGTTCTGGGAGGCATGTCTGTTTAATACCACCTTCAATGTGCAGTTAGAGAGGAAAGACTGGATTAGGTCAAACAAATGTCTAGTTATACCATAACTCCGCAGTTTGCATAGAAGGCCAGCATGCCAGACTCTGTCGAACGCTTTGGAGATATCCAAGACAACGGGGTTCTCTAGTATTCTTAAATATAGGAACTACAATGGAAGACTTCCAACAGGCAGTAAAGCAGGAAGCAGATAGGCAAAAGTTGTAGAGCTTAGAAAGGACAGAGGAGAGTTCAGGGGCACATTTCTTCAAGACTATGATTGGGATTCCGTCCCCTCCGCTTGCTTTGTGAGGGTCAAGTTTTGAGATTATGTTAGAGACCAGCGAGGGTGTAATGCGGACGTCATTCAGTTCAGCCTCAGTTCTAGGTGGGAAGTCAGGTGTAGAAACTCCAGACGAATCCAGTCTCGAATTGGTTGAGAATCTGCGAGCAAAGCATTCAGCCTTGTCCACTGAGGAGGTGAGGACCTCAAATTCATTGATTGAGGAGTGGGGGGGGGGGTGTATTGAGGACTTACTCTTGTTAATTACACTTTTACAGAGTTGCCAGTAGTCTTTGATGCTGAACTTACAGGATGCCATGCGATGCTTTACTCTGGCAGCATACAACATCTTAGCTTCGTTAAGTATCTTTTTACACTTATTACGAGCTGAGGCGAAAAGGCGCCTGTTTTGCTTCAATGCGTAGCTATGATAGAGCCGGAAGAAATGAACCTGGTGGGCAATGGCAACCGAGCAAGTGGGAAAGAACCAGGGAGATGAATGAG
This sequence comes from Ascarosepion bandense, assembly GCA_037127315.1. NCBI lineage: Eukaryota > Metazoa > Mollusca > Cephalopoda > Sepiida > Sepiidae > Ascarosepion > Ascarosepion bandense. The sequence goes on from JBBBDQ010002327.1 coordinate 1,401,212, forward strand.
ATTTAAGCTAAAATTTCCTGGCAGGGATGAAAGCATTGATGTCAGCCTTAATCCAGGCGGAAACCTCAGATGCACAGTCTTTGATGGGAAGACTAAAAATGTTGTTCCAAGGGACAGCACAGAGGAAGTCTTGGAATGAATCCCAGTCTGCTCTTTGGTAGCAGTAGGATATTCTGCTGGTTTGGGTTTCTTGGATAGGGTGGGAGTGGAATGAGATGTTGACAAAAACTAAGTCATGGTCAGAGTTTCCGAAAGGGCAGAGCTGTATGGTAGTGCAAGAGTCTGCTTATACAATTAATTATACAATTAATAAATAGCATCCCAGCATTATAAATTATAACTATCAAAATATTGCTAGAACCAAAATTAAAAGCCAGGACAATCAGTTCATAATAAATATCTGAACTTCAAGTCATGCTACAGATATAGGATAATACATAAAAGTCTGTGTGTGCGTCTGTGTATGTGCGCATACATGCTCTCCAATATATTTTTCTCTAGTAAAATTTCTTGCATATTCAGGCTAGTAGATAAAATAAATATATTTTTTAAAAAAAACAGCATCTACTCAAATATGAATATTCATTTAAACAATAACATTTATATAATGAAAATCTTTCAGAATAACTGATTCATAAATAAAAAATCATTTCTTTCATTTTCTTCATATTTTTAGTGAAATATTTTCTCTTTTATTTAGTGTGGTATGTTTTATGTGAAACTTGTGGTCAGTTTCATTACTGTGAACAACCAATGTGTTTTGAGTGTTGTTTTTTTAAAATGTCAAATGCTTTTGAGATATCCAGGTCAACAATTCGAGCTTCTCTCTTCTTATTAAGAGCCTGATATACACATTCAGTGATAGCCATTAGCACATCAGCAGTAGACCTGGTGAATCAGAAGCCATATTGCTTATCAGTCATTGGATGTGAGATATTGAATCATTTCAGCATTGATAATAGTCTCAAACACTTTGCCAAAAGCAGTAAGACGATAATGAGGTGATAGTTAAAAGGGTCGGAGGGCTCTCTAGAGTTTTTAAAAATAGGGACTACAGAGGATGACTTCCAACATGCAGTGAAGCAAAGTTGGGAGAGGAGAGAGTTCAGTTCTTTATGTCAATGACTGGAATACCATTACCTCCACTTGCTTAATTAATTATGTTTAAGGGAAATGTTTTCCTCTTCTGATAAATTAAGTGTTATTGGTGGAATTGCTAAAACTATTTAATTTATTTCAGTGATATCATAATAACTTTAATATCTTGAAAATTGTTGGGGATTTTCTGTTGCTTTTGTATGAGGGACATTATTTTTTTCTCAAATCTGAAAAATCTTTCCATTTATTAATTTCTTATTACATTTAATTTGAGTAATATTATATAATGTGAGTAATAATAATTAGTATTATAATAATTCGTATTGTAAACGCTAATTAAAATATACATAATTAGTAATAAAATTGATAATATTGTCACCACATTTGAAGTAACTCATTTGTATAGAAAATCACAAAGAGTATAAATAGCTACAGCCATGAGATAGTTAAGTGCTTATCCCTACCCATGAGTTAACAACAGCATCATTTTGGGTAATGAACTTCTTTTTAAAGATTACCCTGCAGTAGGGTGCCATTACATTCTGCAGTAGACTGGTTGCCAGTGCTACAGAACCCAACCTGTCTATTATTTGACTCATAGCTGAAGGAGGAATAAACATAGTAATTAGTGGAGGATCAGTTTATTACTTGAAAACAATATAAAATTGATCCACCACTTTATGTCCAGTAGAAGCCTTAGTCATGTTTCTAACTAGTATATTCAGTCAGTCAGTCAGTTAAGTGCCATACATGATACACACTTTGGGTGATCATGTCTTAAAAGAGACATGACTGACTGGGCAGAAGGTTATCCTGCAGTAGGTTGTCATTGCTTCCTGCGGTAGACTGATTGCCAGCCAAGGCTATAGAACTCAATCTGTCCTGTTATTTGACTCATAGCTAGACAGGAAGAGATGTATGATATTATTTGGTAGTAATTAGTGGGGGATCAGTTTATCACTTCATAACAATATAAAATTGATCCACCACTTTATGCTTAGTAGAAGCTTTAATCATGTTTTCAACTATTATATTGAGTCAGTCAGTTAAGTACCATACGTGATACATGCCATGGGCGATCATGTCTCAAAAGAGACATGACTGATTGGGCAGAAGATTATCCTACAGTAGGTTGCCATTGCATTCTGTGGTAGACTGGTTGTCAGCCAAGGCTATAAAACCCAATCTGTCCTGTTATTTAACCTATAACTGGAGGGAAGAGATGGATTAATACCTTTCCCAAAAGTATTTGGGTTTAAGTGAATGCTACAAACTCAACTGGAATTTGAACTATGTATCGATATCCACTTCACCACAAATGCACATCCTTATCTTTCATATACACATGGATCAATCTGTATAGATAGAGACATAGATATAGGCACACACACACACACACACACACACACACACACAAAGATAGAAACATATACAGATGTGTGCACACACATACAAGCATGTAGAGAGATGAGCACACAGACATATACATGATATATACATACAATCATATGCACATACAACTGTCCATTCCATTTTGAATTCTGTTAATTATCATTTTCTAAAATTGAAAAATACATTAAAAGAAAATTGTTTGAATTTAACAAATTTTGCGTGTGTATATAGAAGTCATAATTTGAATGAATATTTTCCAGAGACAGGCTATACAGGCAGTTCTTAAAGCACACTTCTCTTTTAAGAAAACCATAGAAAATAGCTTTGCAGTTGAAATAATTAAGATCATCAGATTTTCTTTGAGAACAATTAACAACATTTTGTCTGTGATGTATTGTTGGTGGCAATATCAAACAAAGCTTTTTTTAATACTTTGAAAACACATGGTAACCTTGAGAAAAACATGTTATTATAAAAGTGGATGATATCAGGCAGGCAATATAAATGTGTGTCCATTATTGAAATATCCTGACAAGGGAATGCAGTTTAGAATATTTTCAATACCAAAACACCTAGTCCCAGTCATCATCTTTGGTGTTGTTGCTGTGAGCATCCAAACATTGAAGTTATCATCCACTTTTACTATTAGCTTTGACCCCTTCCCTTGTGGCAGTGAAGACTTATATAGATTATCATTTAAGCATAAAAGAAACATATTTTCTTAACTCAAGAAAACACCAGAAGGCTCAAGAATTACTCGATTCCAAGATTGCTATTAGTGAAAAAAAAGAGAAGAGAAAAAGAATAAATCCAAGAAAGAAAGAGCGACAAGAAAAACGGCAAAATAGAAAAATAACCACAGTGACAACCAGAACATTTTACATGTATCATATGAACACATCCACATGAAAAAAGAAAAAAAAACATCAATTTTGCACCAATGAAAAGTCCAGATATAAAATAAAACACAAGAAATATAAACAGTCAGCTGCTGATACTTCTGATGAATGGGTAGAGCAATTCTTGATTAAAAAACTTCTGCTAAAAGTAACAACTATAAGGTAAGTTGGAAACTTTGTATTTTTATTAATTTTATCCTTGTTTCTCTGTGTGTACTAAAATGACACAAAAGTCCAGAATTCTGCAGCAGCAAACACTGCAGAAAAAACTAATTTTTTTAATTAAAAAAAAAGTAAAAAGCTGAAATGTTTGTAATAAATATGATTAAATAATTATGGTATATTAAAATATATGTAGTTAAGAAAACTAATTAAGTATTGTGTGGGTCTTTTATTTAGTAAAATAATTATTAATTTTTAAAATATATTAGAGCATAAGTTATAAATGAAACATTGTAGTTTTTTTTTTTTAAATTAATATAGAATTATTTTATCTGGGTAAAATGTATAGTGGAAACAGGTTATTTAAATGGGAAGACAGCAATCTTTTACAGAAAGCTGAACATCAGAGTGTTTTGTTTTTTTAATGTTTAAAACCAGGATTTTAATAATTATGGTATGCTAATGTCTATTATAGATTAAAAAAAATTAGGCATTGTGTGGATCATTTATTTTGGTAAAATAATTCTAAAGCTATATTGGAGCATAAGCTATCAATGAAACATTGAAATTAATAAAATTTACTTTTTTCTTTTAGGGACTGGAAAATCTTTAGGTTGGAATTTAAATTAAATAATTTTAGTATAGCAAGGTATATTATAGTTATGAAAACAAAATAGAATAATTTATTTTGGTAAAATAATTTTGAAGTTATATTGGAGCATAAGCTATTGATAAAACATTTCAATTAATAAAATTTTAAGATTTTTTTTTTCTTTAAAGAGGCTTCAAATTTTTTAGGTTGGAATTTGAACTGAATAGTTTTAGTATAGCAAGGTATATTGTAATTATGAAAACGAACTACTATTTATTTTGGTAAAATAATTTTAAGGTTTTATTGGGGCATAAGCTATCAATAAAATGAATAAATCTTTTTTCTTTTTTTTTTTTTGAGGAGCTGGAAATTTTTTAGGTTGGAATTTGAATTAAAAAATTTTCTTATATCAAGATATATTGTAGTTATGAAAACAAAATAGTATCATTTATTTTGGTAAAATAATTATAAAGTTATATTGGAGAATAAGCTATCAATGAAATATTGCAATGAATAAAATTTAATTTTTTTTTTAAGGGGCTTTAAATTTTTTAGGTAAGAATTTGAACAGAATAATTTTAGTATAGCAATGTATATTGTAGTTATGAAAATCAACTATTATCATTTATTTTGATATAATAATTTTTATGTTATATTGGAGCATAAGATATCAATGTAACATTACAATTAATAAAATTAATTTCATTTTTTGAAGGTGCTCGAAATATTTTAGGTTGGAATTTGAACTGAATAATGTTAGTATAGCAAGGTATATTGTAGTTATGAAAACCAACTAGAATCATTTATTTTGGTAAAACAATTTTAAAAGTATATTGGAACATAAGCTATCAATAAAACATTGCAACTAATAAAATTAATTTTTTTCTTTTTTTTGAAGGCGCTGTAAATTTGTTTTGTTGGAATTTGAATTGAATAATTTTAGTATAACAATATATATTGCAGTTATTAAAAACCAACTAGTATTATTTATTTTGGTAACATAATTTTAAAGCTATATTGGAGCATAAGCTAACAATGAAACGTTGCAATTAAAAAAAGAATTTAATTTTCATAGTCACAATGTTTTATTCACAGCTTATGCTCCAGTATAACTTTAAAATTATTTTACCAAAATAAATAATATTAATTAGTTTTCATAACTACAATATACTTGCTATACTAAAATAATTTTATTTTATCTTATTTCTTTTTTTAAGGGGATGGAATTTCTTAGGTTAGAATTTTAATTAATTTTAATATAGCAAGGTATATTGTAGTTATGAAAAGCAAATAGTATTATTTATTTTGGTAAAATAATTTTAAAATTATACTGGAACATAAGCTACTAGAAAAACATTGCAATTTAATAAAAGTAAATTTTTTTTTTAAGTTTTTTAAAGTTGGAATTTGAAGTTTATAATTTTAGTATAGCAAGTTCCATTGTAGTTATGAAGACAAACTAGTATCATTTATTTTGGTAAAATAATTTGAAAGTTATATTGGAGCATAAGCTTTCAATGACAGATCGCAATTAATAAAATTTTAAGGTTTTATTTTTAAGGGGCTTTGAATTTAATAATTTTAGTGCAGTAAGGTATATTGTAATTATGAAAACGAACAACTATCATTGATTTTAGTAAAATAATTTTCAAGTTATATTGTAAGATAAGCTATAAATCAAACATTGCATTTAATTATATATTAAGATTTTTCTTTAAGGGGATTCAAATTTTTTAGGTTGAAATTAGAACTGAATAATTTTAGTATAGCAAGGTATATTATAGTTATGAAAACAAACTAGTATCATTTATTTTGGCAAAATAATTCTAAAGTTATATTGGAGCATAAGATATCAATGAAACATGACAATTAATAAAATTTTATTTTATTTTTTTGAGTGGCTGGAAATTTGCTAGGTTGGAATTTGAAATAAATAATTTTAGTATAGCATGGTATATTGTAATTATGAAAGCCAAAATACATTTTTAAACTTACAACTTTTTAGTAGTTTTTCCTATATATATATATATATATATATATATATATATATATATATATATTTCTATTTCTACATGCACACATAAATATTCATAGAAATGTATATAAAATGACTATTTTCTAATGGACACTTGTATTTGAGTGGAAAGTATGTTTATTATATATATATATATATATATATATATATATATATATATATATATATATATTGTATCAAGGTAGCAGTTAATTTTCTAAACGTATACTGTTAAATATAAGAGACAGTGAATGTCTATTATGTTTAATCATGAGTCATTCTAAACATTGTATTAAATAAAATTAAAATTAAAAATTAAATTAATTAAAGCCAAAATACGATGTTTAGAACGGCTCATGATTAATCATAATAGACATATATGCATACACATACAGGGTGCAATAGATAAATTGCCATCTAAATTACATATTAAAATAATACTGATGTCTTGTTTTAACAGATATATTTATCAAAATTAGGCAAAGATCACTTGAAACACTAAAGAGCAAATTTAGTCAATAAAATTGCCATTGGATTCAATCATGGCCTCTGGACAATTTTGGAATCTTTTGCTACTCTTCCATACAGTCTCTTTGTTTAAGTTGGTGAATGTTACCATAATCCTTGGCTTCAGTTCATTTTTGGTGCTACAAGGAGTTTTCGTGGTCTCTCACTCAACTGTGTCCTACACATAATAATCAAGAAGTTTGCAATCTACTGAGTTGGGTGGCCAGATAAAAAAGGTTGATGTAGATACAGAAATTGTCTGACTGTATTCTCCTGCTTGTGGGGCATGGTGCAGCATCCTGTTGCTAGACATAGGGTCTTCCAGCAGCTACCCTCTTGACCCAGTACAGTGTTACCTCTTCAAGGCACTCGATATAGGCCTCCATGTTAAGATGAATGGAGGCATAATATTGCCATCACAAGTGATCACTACAAACACCATGATGTTGATTGGATATATTATCCAATTCTTTTTTAATCCTTTGCACTGTCCTCAGACACTAAAAATGCATACACCCTGAAATGTTTTTATCAGAGCTTCAGGTACAAACGGTGCTCAACTGACCCTACTACACTGTGCAGTCAATAAAATCAGAAACAAACAACACGCATGCACAAAATTAAAACTATAAAATGATTGTATATATAGCCATTCTTTTGCTCTCAGAGTGGTTATAAAACTGTACTAGATAGAGATGTATAAGAGTGAGAGCAGTCAAATTGTGAAGGGCAAGAAAACAGGGTTATATATCTCAAACTCCTGCATCAAATAACAAGGAGAGAGAAGCATGTGGAGATGGTAAGGTAGGGTTTTTATCACTGAACATAGTGTATTTTAGTTTCCCTTTCCACTTATTGTGCCTTAGGCAAGAGGCCAGAGACATGAACGTAATTGAAATTCAAACTAACATTAAGTAGGTGTATTAATGTTGCACACTCTATTGTCATACTATTGACATAGTGCGAAACAAGATGCAATTAAGACAACCTATTGCACTTGTAAGGCTACAGTTTGTTTATCCTAACATTTTCAAGTGTAGACATACAAAGACTCATATGATTAAATATGCAAATTTATTGCACAGCATTATGCATAACAAATTTCAAAACAGAAACATGAGTTTTCAAAAACTTATTATTTCAAAAGTTATTGCCAACATTTAGGTTCAGATTTACAAACTTCGTTTTGTTCAATTTTTCAAAACAAGTGATGAAATTTCACTAAGCTGACTTGTTTAGAAAAATATTTTGACAAAATCCCTGCTTCACAGTTTTTACACATCCTAGTAAAACCAACTGTACTTTGTACCCCACCTATCTGTTTGCAATTTTCCACAAAATTTGGTTTTGATCAGTCAATGTAATGGCTATTTTAGAAGGTGTGATCAACAGACACACTAAAGGAAGTCACAGAATTTTATAGATAAATAGTATAAAATAACTTTAGTAACTTTTTTTACCTGTTTGCAAGCAACTGTGAAAAACATCCTTGTAGCTAACGAATATTTGGTTAACAATCAAGTCTCCTTGATTTTGTTAATATTTCCATGTTTATTACCATCATCCTCATAACATTATCTACATCTAGAAAGGATGAAAGCAACTGTGAAAATCATCCTTGTAGCTAATCAATATTTGATTAACAATCAAGTCTCCTTGATTTTGTTAATATTTCCATGTTTATTGCCATCATCCTCATAACATTATCTACATCTAGAAAGGATGAAAGCAACTGTGAAAAGAATCAATACTTGATTAACAATCAAGTCTCTTTAAATTAGTTAATATTTCCATGATTATTGCTATCCAATGTGCTTCTCTGGTGCAGTGGATATTGGCTTGAAATGAGAAATCAATGAGCCAAGTTTGAATTCCAGTTGAATTTGTTGCATTCACTTACGAGCAAATACTCTTGAGAAAGGTATTAATCCATCTCTTCTCCCTCCAGGTATGAGTTTAGTAGTGGGACAGATTGCATTCTATAGCCTTGGTTATAAACCAGTCTATCACAGAAAGTAATGGCAACCTACTGCCTAGTCAGTCATGTCTCAAACAAGACATGATTGCACAAGTGTGTAACATGTATAGCAATTAATTCACTGACTTATTGCCCTCATCTTCATAACATTATATACACTTGGAAAGGATGAAACCAACTGTAATAAACATCCTTATAGCTTATCTTGATTAACAAAAAAGTGCCAATTTTAATTTTTTTCATTCTTTAGGTTATCAATAAGCATGTAACTATTTAAAAACTGCTTAATACTTTCCCAATTACATCATATGTATATCAGTAAATATTTACTAGACTATATTTCTATAATAGATATATTTGTATCAGTCAGTCAATTAAGTGTCATATGGGATACATGCTTAGGCAATCATGTCTCAAAAGAGACATAACTCACTGAGCAGAAGATTTTCTTACAGTAGGTTGCCATTACTTTCTGTGGTAGACTGGTTGCCAACCAAAGCTTTAGAACCCAATCTCTCCTGGCATTTAACCCATAACTGAAGGGGAGAAGAGATGGGTTAATTCGTTGTCCTTTCCCAACGGCATTTGCATATAAGTGAATGCAACAAATTCAAATGGAATTCAAATTCACCTCTCTGATTTCTCATTCTGAGCTGATATCCACTGCACCACAATGCACATCTGATATTTCTAAAATATTTGAATTCTTAAATATTTAAGAACTGAAATAGAATATCTATTAAAGTTTAAAGTAAGCTAAAGTCCTAATGTAGAAAAATAAAATATATACAAAAATTTACGTATGGTCCAGATAATAAATTTTCTAGAAATTTGATATTTAAGACAACCTTTTAGATAATACGCAGAATTGGTTGATAGTTCAATAATAATAAAATTTACAAAAATTTTGGTCATACAATTGGTCTAGTATTTATAATATTGAATTTTATGCTCTTTTAATACACTGACCTTATTTACATGACATACTCTAACTAAAGGTTATTTATTAGATCCTTAGTGTTGAGAAATAATATACACTTGTTAACTAAACAAGATGTAAGGAAAATGATATATATAGATTTTGATATGTCAAGAACAATTTTATGGAAATCTGTGACAATGTAGAAAAGTTTTTATGTGACACATTTTGTCCTTTAAGACTTCATTGGACTAAAGTGATGTTTATATTGATTACTACACATATGCAAGGAATTCAACTGGAATTTGAACTCAGCTCCCGAAATTCAGTTTAATTCCTTACATTCACTTATGCACAAATACCCTTGGGAAAGGTATTAATCCATCTCTTCCCTCCAGTTATGGGTTAAATAATAGGACAGACTGGGTTCTATAGCCTTGGCTGACAACAGTCTACTGCAGAAAATAATGGCAACCTACTGCGGGATAATCTTCTGCCCAGTCAGTCATATCTTTTTTGAGACATGATCACCCAAAAGTGTGTATCATGTATGGCACTCAACTGACACATATGCACAAAGAGAAGGGGATATTAAGTATTTTAAGTTTACATGATTTATTTTGGAGGGGAGGGGCTATATATTTAGCCAATTTAATTTAGTTTCTTTTTCTTTGTGACTTTTACTATTAAGTATAATCACTCTGAGATTAAAAAGAAGATCTGCCTAGAAAGAAGAAATGTTGTAAGAACCTGGATATAAATTTACTGTGGATGATCTAGCAACTAAAACACTTTCTGTACATTTTTGTCTTAGCAAATGACTATTTTAATTAAAGCAGCATATTGTAAATCCAAATAAAAAAAAACTCGTTATGCTGAGTAACTAATACATTTATTATAGAAAGAACCCATTTATGTTCATATAATCTTTTATTTAAATTCCTTGAAGTTTCTCCTATGTATTCTTTGTGGCAATTATTACAAGTGATAGAGTAAATAACCACTTCAAGTTTTAGCTTATATTGTTTTGTATTAATAATATCTTTTATTATTTTATTGTTTGAAACAAACAAAAAAAAAAAAAGAAAAGAAATTAAATGAAATCAATGAGACTATATACCTAAAACATTTATAAAAAATAAATTTTCAGTATCCACTCTTTTTTTTGCACATGTGCAGTCACATTAACATGAGGAAAGAATTTGTGATAGATTTTCCTTATATATATATATATATATATGGGTGAACATAAAAGATTAAAATTTCAGTATTTTCTATCCTTTGTGTACTTGCATAGTTACATCAGCATTATTATCAATTTAGTCTAATGAAGTAGTAAAGGATGAAATGTATTACAAGAAAAAATGTTCTAATTTGTCACTGATTTATATATATATATATATATATAAGGAAAAGAAAAAAATGGAGTAAAAATCCATTGTTTCTGGCATTTACTTGTTTTAAAAAGTGCTCAGTACAAAGTAAAGCAATATACCATTATAATATTTTTTATTATAAGCAATTATAATAAAAATATTTTACATTGCTTCACAAAAAGCTTTCATGTTTCAATACTATGAACTGTATTTTGTCAAGTGATGGTTGGTAACTGGTGATATAAATGATATTTTAGGGAAATTTAAAAATTTGTTGCCCTTTTTTTACAACAGGTGGGGACATAGATCAGAGTTAAAAATATACTTGTGTGTGTGTGTGTGTGTGGGATTTTTATTTTATGTATGTGAGTTGATGCATCTATTCTCAATTATTTTCCAGTTTAAAAATCCTTCTGCTATAAATGCTTTTTTTTTTGTTCAAAATATTCTGTCTGAAATTTACATCTATTTATTCATCGACGATCTGAATGAGGCAATGGTAAGATTTTCTCTTACATTGCTGAAATAAGTTTTGGATTTATAACCATTTAATTATGTATTGAGTTTTTTTCTCTCCTTTTCATTTATATATAGATACATATATATAATATTTATTTAGAAATTATAACATAAATGTTATAATATCACTACAGAAGTAGCTTTTTTTGTTTCAACACTGCTTGTGTCTTATCAAGTGATGAGGTTTATTTCAAGTTGAAGGGTTTTAAAAGGTTAAAAATTAGCCCAATCCCCTTAATCAGGGAGGCACTGTTATATAGACAGTGCGGACCATGAAAATAAAGTAATTTTTAATTTGAAGAATTTGAGAACAGACATTAAAAACAATTTTTGGGGCATTAATATTAATATTTGATTAAACTAAGGTCAGCATTATTAATCAACTATTAGATTCACTTTATTTTTATTGCGAATTTTAAATTCTATGTTTAACAAATAAATAGATTTAGATTATTATGAAGTTATTCAGATATTAAATGAGGAGAAGACATGAACACACGCACACAAACCTACAAACATCCACACATGAACAAATAGACGTGTATACATATATACACTGGCATAGATACACATATACAGATTAATACACACTGGTATACAGACACATATACAGATTAATATACACACTCGTATACACATACACACATTTTAAAATTTCATGCACTGAAATATGGTTGTGTATATCTTAAGGGATGTGCATCTTAGGGATGTGCATTGTGGTACAGTGGATATCAGCTCGGAATGAGAAACCGGGGAGCCAAGTTCAAATTCCAGTTGAATCCATTGTATTCACTTACGCGCAAATACCCTTGGGAAAGGTATTAATCCGTCTCTTCCTTCCAGTTATGGGTTAAATAGCAGGACCGATTGGGTTCTATAGCCTTGGTCGGCAACCAGTCTACCACAGAAAGCAATGGCAACCTACTGCGGGATAATCTTCTGCCCGGTCAGTCATGTCTCTTTCGAGACATGATCGCCCGCGCGTGTATCACGTATGGCACTTAACTGACTGATATCATAACCTCATTCATTCAACGTTTTTGTGTTCTTATGAATTCGTTCTTACATATATCCAATATTGTTGACTCTACAGATGCTTCCCAAAATTTAACTGATAAATTGACATGTCGATAAAAGCAAAATTTTAAAATGTGTGCATGCATATACGAGTGTGTATATTTAGCTCACTTTTTTCTTTTTAAACTATTGTTGACTGAATACAATACTGAAATGCCACTCAAGGGAGAGGGTTACTGAATGAGGTGTGTGATATGAATAGAAGTAGGAAGTGAAGCTTATGTGGATAATGAGGATAAGAAAAACTGTCTGAGTGGAATTTGCTTCTTACAGCTGGAATATAAAGGGAGTGAGGATAATTAGCATGGCATGTGTTCACTATAAAGTTACATATACACAAGATAACTCATCAGAAGAACATTTTTTTATAGAAATAGCAATAAGCCTAACAATCTTGTGAAGCTGCATCAGTGAGAAAGAGGTTAGAGAGTGGAAAATAAGTCAATCTTCACAAGTGTGCATAAATAACTTTGAATTCTATAAATGCTGGAAAGTGAGGAGTGGGCAGTTCCAGCCCAAATATGGCAGCAATACATCATTTTTGGCCTCTTGTAAAGAGAAATCATGGTAGAAGTAGTTACATTTTTTGAGTAGTAGAAGAAATCAAGCATTCTCTATTATTTTTGGTAATGAATGGATTGTGTATATGAGTTCTACTTGAAATCTGTTGTGAGCTTGAGACCCAACAGATTTTTGAAGCAAGGAGCCTTATTGAGAGTGCTGCTTTCTATCATAACTAGAGAAAACTGGATTTGATCAGCAATGATGAAATTTTATTGGTTTGGTTTTTGAGGTATTTAAAGTTACAAGATAGTTTTTATTCCATTGGGCTGTTAAAGTTAGATCAGAGGAAAGATCACCTGCCAAGATCAGGTCATCTTTATTTTTTGGAGGTGCTTCTCTATTACATTGTAGGATCATCTGAATAGATATTTAACAATGTTCTGAAAATGTTCCTAGACAGATTGTCAATAAAATGCTGAAAGAGAGTAAGATCAAGAATGAAGCCTTACAGAATTCTGTTGATCTGGTCTATGCAATTATCAACTCCTTTTTCTCAGATAGGTCCATAAAGTTTGTGAATGACCAGACTGATCATCAGCAATGGACCTAAAAAAGCTTTGAGTTTTGCTTAACGACATATCAACATCGGTGGATTATTTAATGCCAAAAGGGTGGGGTTTTAAGGTATTTTTTAATGTTCAGTTATAGTGAGTAGGTTGATTTATATTTTGATGAAAATCATTTTTATTATTATTATTATTTTAGAAAACTGAAGATGTCTTCCAGTTTTGTATTAAAAAATGTATTGCTGGTAATAATTTTTTCCTTCAAAAATATGTTATGGTAATAATTTTTTTCCTTCAAAAATGTATTGTTGGTAATATTTTTTTCTTCAAAAATGTATATTTTTCTATAAAAGTCTATTTTTATGTATATATTTCTGTAAAAGTCTATTTTTATACTTTTGACCCCAATTTGGGGTCAACTATTTAGTTGTAGTTGGAACCTTAACAGGTGCTACCACTCCGGGTCAGGGTGGACCTGGGAACAACAGCAATTAAGAGGTGGTTCCATGCTCCTTACAACCTCCCAATCAGAGGCCTAAAAGAGCAAAATCCATATAGTTTATTACTCAGGTGGTTGATTTCGTTGAGGTGATCAACAACAAACTCAATTTTTTTGCTAATGACACCAAGAAAGCTGATAAGGGGTGATATTGTGAAAGAGCTGATTTAATTAAACAAAATTTTTAATATTTAAATCAAGAGACTAGCATTGGATAATTTTTTCAATATATAATTTTAAAAAACTTATGGTCACCTTGTTAGAAAATTTATTAATTTTCATATATTTAGGGTACGCTTTCATCAGGTTGGTGATATTCTTTCAGACTTACATTCCTATTTCATTTTCTAAGTTATTTTTTGTCTCTGCTTGTAATGAATGCAAGTATATCTTATAAACAGCAAAGTTATTGTCTGCTGATAGAATGAAACAATGTTTAACATCTTGGAAGTTCAGTTCTAAGATTACTGGTGATCCTGGAAAAATGTGCTAAACAACAGTATACCTTCAATCCCTCCTCTATTCAATCAATTTGAACTCCTCACATCTACAACAGACAAGTTTGCATGTTTTTCTCACAAATTATCTTCCAACTCCACACTTGACACATCTAGAGTACCCAACCCGATTTCCCACTCAGAACAGAGGCTCAACTGAATGATATGTGCATAACTTCATCTCTGGTTTGAGACATCATATCTACATTAACTTCCCAGAAGGCAAGTAGAGATGATGGAATCCCAGCCATCATCTTAAAAGAATGTGCCCCTGAGCTGGCTCCAGTCATCTTCAAGCTCTACAACTATTGCCTCTCCGCTTCCTGATTTCTAGCTTGTTGGAAGTCCTCTGTAGAACCTGTTTTTAAAATCTTTGGGGAATCCTCTGACCCCTCTATCATCCTATTAGCTTCTTACTGCTTTTTGGCAATGTATTCAAGACTCAAGTAATTAAACATCTCCCCTCTTATGATCTACTCTCTGACAAACAATATGGCTTCCACTATGACAGGTTTAACACTGATGTGCTAATGGTCATCGCTGAATATGTATAGCAGGCTCTTGATAATAACAGCAAAACTCAAGATGTGGCACTCAATATCTCATCAAGCATTTGACAGGAATTGATATAATGGCAAGCTCCAGGGCTACAGTATTACTGAACAATTGTTTGATTTAATCCAATTGTTTCTATCAAATCATAAAATGGTGGTTGTTTTGAACAGGCATGCTTCCAGATCACTTCAAATGAATGCAAGTGTCCCTCAAGGCTCTATTCTAGGTTCTATGCTGTCTCTGATCTCATCAGTTCCTAAGTAGGCAATTATGCAGATGACCCCACAATTTACTGCTGTCGCAAAAGGAAATCTGCCAAGTCTGACAAAGTAAACCTGGCTGCTGCTTTTGAAAAGGACCTCTAATCGGTGGTTAACTGGGGTAGGAAATGGCTTGTAAATTTTAATTTCTCTAAAACAAAACTGCTCTCCTTTAATCTCCATAGACAAACTTTCTTGCCTGCCATCAATATGGCTGATGATGTTAATCTCCTGGGGAGCAACACACAAAAGTGCCTCCCTTTTTCAACCAACCTGAAGTGAAACAACTATATTGAACCTATAGTTGTATCTACTGCTTGGAATGTTGGGTTTCTGCATTGGGCCAGAAAGTTTTTCTCATCAGAATCCATCTTGAACATTTATAAATCTACCATTCGTCTGTATATTGAATACTGTTGCCATATCTGGTCAGGTGCTTCTGCTATTCATCTTGAGTTTCTTTTTCAACCAACCTGAAGTGGAATGACTATATCAAATCTATAGTTGTATCTACTGTTTGGAATGTTGGGTCTCTGTGTTGGGCCAGAAAGTTTTTCTCATCAGAATCAATCTTGCCTATTTATAAATCTACCATTCATCTGTGCATTGGATGCAGTTGCCATATCTGGTCAGGTGCTCCTGCTATTCATCTTGAGATTCTTAACAAAATCCAAAGAAGGATCTGCAATGTAATCTGTATTGACTTAATGTCTTAACTTCAGCCACTTTCTCACCAATTTATTGTAGCTTCTTTACATTTTTTCTACAGATATTTTTAAGGCAACTTCTCTGACAAGCTTTTTCCCAGATACCTAGTCCATGTAAATTTAAGCATATTGCCAGATTAGCATCTAGGTCCTACCATTTTAATATTGAAATATTTAAATGTGATCACCACTTCTACTCCAACAGTTTCTTTCCTCACACTTACCACCTGTGGAACTCCCTTCTATTTACTTGCTTCCCGGATAGTTACATCACAAAAATTTTTAAATGCAACATCAATCACCATGTTCTATCTTCTTGAATCCCATTCATTTTTTATCCTTTCCTTAATATCCCCTGTACTCAGTCTTTTCTCTCACTCTTACCCCATGCACACTAGTGGCAGTCACACCTTGCTTGGGGTGAAATGATTCAAATCTATATGCTTCCCTGATAGCTACAATCTCTACAAATTTAAATACAACATCAATTGCCATCTTCTATCTTCTTGAATCCCATTCATCTTTTATCCTTTCCTCAATATCCCCTGTACTCAGTCTTTTCTCTCACTCTTACCCCATGCACACTAGTGGCAGTCCCACCTTGCTTGGGGTGAAATGATTCAAATCTATATGCTTCCCTGATAGCTACAATCTCTACAAATTTAAATACAACATCAATTGCCATCTTCTATCTTCTTGAATCCCATTCATCTTTTATCCTTTCCTTAATATCCCCTGTACTCAGTCTTTTCTCTCACTCTTACCCCATGCACACTAGTGGCAGTCACACCTTGCTTGGGGTGAAATGATTCAAATCTATATGCTTCCCTGATAGCTACAATCTCTACAAATTTAAATACAACATCAATTGCCATCTTCTATCTTCTTGAATCCCATTCATCTTTTATCCTTTCCTTAATATCCCCTGTACTCAGTCTTTTCTCTCACTCTTACCCCATGCACACTAGTGGCAGTCACACCTTGCTTGGGGTGAAATGATTCAAATCTATATGCTTCCCTGATAGCTACAATTTCTACAATATTATATACAACATCAATTGCCATCTTCTATCTTCTTGAATCCCATTCATCTTTTATCCTTTCCTCAATATCCCCTGTACTCAGTCTTTTCTCTCACTCTTACCCCATGCACACTAGTGGCAGTCACACCTTGCTTGGGGTGAAATGATTCAAATCTATATGCTTCCCTGATAGCTACAATTTCTACAATATTATATACAACATCAATTGCCATCTTCTATCTTCTTGAATCCCATTCATCTTTTATCCTTTCCTCAATATCCCCTGTACTCAGTCTTTTCTCTCACTCTAACGCCCCTGCCTTGCTTGGGGTGAAATGATTTAAAAAAATAAAATGATTACACTTTCTTTCTCCTCAAAAAGTTGCACATACTGTAATTGCCATTGAATATTTTCTGCTAAATCATTAATTGTGGGGAGTTGGGTATTCTCAAATTTTGTGTTGTACTTGTAAAATGTCTTTGCGGGCAAGGTTTCTTTGCATTTAGTGGAATAATAAAATGACCGAATAATGATACTATGGGCTAATATGAATAGAAGACAGTTAAAAAAAAAAAATCTTGAAACTCTTGTATCCGCTATCATATCTTTATCAGAATTCAGAGGTAATTCTTTATGATAAACTGATATAACCTGAACAAACTGCTAGTGAACAATTGGCTCATTTAAAATAATGCCTTGTAAAAGAGAATATCTATTTTCCAAACAAGAAAATTGACGGGTGATATTGCTATATTATACCTATTGCTTAATTCCAATTCAAAACATTATTATGAGGCTGATAAGAGAAATGTGTTTTATATCTACCATATTCTTCAGGAGGCTTTTTGCTATCAGTTTATCATTTGTTTCACTCTATACAATATTTTTCATGAGGACAATCATTTCAGAAATTTGCAGTTATCAAAAAAAAAAAAAAAAAACTCTAATCAATACTAAAATTGTTCTTTTATGATAGAATGCATTAGTCCTCTAAAAAATGATTCCAGGTTATAGAAAACTTGGAAAATACTTTTAATAATAATGCAATGAATTTATAAGAAAAACGTACCTGAAAAAATAAAAAAAGATCTACATGAATTGAAATGTTAAAATGTGTACTGAATCTACACATGATTTTCTTCAATTTGGATTCACATAAATCCATTCTTCATCTCAAATGAATATTTTGTTAAAAATGATTTTTTATGCAAATCAAGAAAAGAAAAATATTTAAATGTTAGGTGGTTTTCATTGTTATCACATAATAATATTTCTGTTTTTTTAATTACTTCAAACTTGGTAAGACCTTGTGTCTTAGTGGCTTCATTGCTTTGCATGGGGTGAATTTGATTAAAAAAAAAAGTAAATTTGGAAACCAGTTTTATAGCTACTGAATTTTTCTTAATAGTTATAAACATAGTAAAAGAGTTAAGTAATTTAAAAGATACTTCTGAGATTTTCTTAACACTGTACAATGGAAGGTACTAAAAACATTTGCATCAAACTAGTAATATAAATATATGTCTGTAAAATTTTTATTTATTCCATGCCAATTTCATATAATACAACATTAGTCTATGAGTAAATAAATTAAAAATTAACATCAATTTTTCACTTGATTAAAATAGAGTTTAAAAAGAATCAATTCAAATTTTTAAGCTCTAAATAAAATACAATCATTTTAATTTGCATGTATTTAAAGTACTCACTAAAATTCTTTACATAAGCAACAAAAAAGGTTTTTCACAATATTTGACAGGTTTTAAAAGAGAATAGTTTCATTTATAAAATATTTTGTTAAAACTGAAGCATTTTACTTAAACTGTAACTATTTTAAAACCAGTTAAAACTTTTTTAAAAAAAAGAGTAGATGAATATTTTTGCTTTTAAGATAATCAAACAACTAATCCTCTATTTTTCCCCACCTACTGTGTGAAAATCTTCTGCCCAGTCAGTATATGAAGCTTATATCATGTATGGCACTTAACTGATTGAATCCTACATTTTAGTTGAATGACTAATGATAAATTTATGATACTAACAACAGTTTGAACCAGTCTAATGTTAATAACTATTAGCTAACAAGAGTAAGGCTTTAAATAAATATTAGAGTTGTCTTAGTTACCGTCAAATTAACATTTATACAGTCTTAGAGCTAACAAATCTTAATTAAATCTAAAGTAAACAGCAAAAGAAACATTTTCTTCTGTCTATAGTGTTTCACATTTGTTCAGAAATCATTTTGGTGCTATTCTAAAAGCCTCATATGATAAAAATATTTTTTATTTAAGTCATTGATATTCCATGTATTTCTTCTTGTTTAAGTTTAGATTATATAAAAAAAAATCGATCTTAAAATTCAAACAAATAACATCAAATTGAACAAATAGTTTATAAATTTTTTCAGAATCTATTTCTGTAATTTTATTTCATTTTTTGTTTTTCAGAGTTTTATTCTTGACTAATTTTTATGCTTATATATAACAGGATATTTGTATGAATCATGTATATATGAACATGATTATACGCATACACACATGTCTTACTTGCGTGCGCACACATGAAACGTCAGACTGAGAAGGTTGATAAAATACCTTTTCAAGGGAGAAAACTCGAATATGTAATTTAATAGAAAAACCCCCACCATCAAGTTTTGATTTGAATCTTTTTTTTTTTTTTTTTTTGGTAATATTTGACAAATAAACATTCTTGTGTTCACCAGGTGCCACTACTTGCTTAATATCTATAATTATATTATGAAGGTTGTAATACTAAGATAAAAATATTTTAATTAAATCTTTATTTAACATTTTTTACCTTGTCACTTTCTTTCATATTTTCTAAAACCTCTTTTAGCATAAAAAATGCAATGTAAAGCATTCATATAAAAAATATATTTTAACATTTTCCAAATAAAATATATCTATATTAACATCTTACAACAGTACCAAATATTTATGTTTATATATGTAAAAGTAATTTGATGCAAAACTGTTAAAGACTATAAAATGTAATAATCAATAGTATATTTAATAAAAAAATAATAAAGATATCTATAAAAGTCATTAACTTAATTCTTAAACCTAACATATTACTCAGAGCTTTAGGTAGATGTATGTAAAGCAATTTATTTTTTTAGTACTAAGTTTGAAACAGATCTTTTAAAAGAATTTGAAAAATGGCCATGATAAATTTTGCATCAAGTTTATATATAAAAGAAAACCAAGTGTAATATTAGAATTTTTAGACTCCCATTCCATGAATGTAAGTAGCAAAGAAAAAAATAAATAATAAATAAAGCAAAAAAATAAAAAATAAAAAAATAAACAAATAAAATAAATAAAGCTCACAACACTTATATTCTTAGAAAGCCTTCTTTACAGAAACTGAAATCTAAGCATATAACATTCATTTTCTCCTTCAAATAACGGATATCTAGCCCCCTTTGCTTACATTCTATAATAATAATAATAATTATTATTTTGACAAAATCCAACGAAGAATCTCTAATGTAATAGATCCCAACTTGGCAGCTCAGATACAGTCACTTTCTCACTGGTGCAATGTGGCTTCCCTGTGACTCTTCTACAAATATTTTCACGGTTTCTGCTCCGATGAACTTAGCTCACTGGTGCCCCCATATATAAATTTACTAGAGCCACAAGATTAGCAACTAGGTCCCACACTTTTACTGTGAAACCAATTAAATGTAAACACAAATTCTACTCCAGCAGCTTCTTTTCTCACACTTTCTGCCTGTGGAATTCCCTTCCATTTACTTGCTTCTCCGACAGCTACAATCTCTAAGAATTTAAATGTAAATGTCATCTCCTATCTCACTAACCTGCATCCTCTCTCACATGCTCCTTTCTCCATCCACTCTACTCCCATCACTTTTCTCATCCTTCTCTTACCCACTTCCTGATACCCTCCATAACCTGTCAATCTTTCTCATAACTTTCCTCTTATGTAACCCCCTGCAAAACAGTGGCAGTAAAATGCCTTGCTTGGGGTGATATGATTTTTTTTTTTATAAGCGTTTCACCCTGAGCAAGGCATTTCACTGCCACTATTACACAGGGGGCTACATAGAGTGGAGGAAGGATGGTTAAATATAGGGAATATCAGAAGGTGGGTGATAGGCGGATAAGGATACCGAGAATGAGGGTTGGGTAGATGAGAGTGTTGGGAGAATAATTGGAAGTGTGATAGGAGGTGTCTATTGACCCTACATTTAAACACCTGGAGATTGTAGCTGTTGGGAAAGCAGACATGTGGAAGGGAATTCCACAGGTGGGAAGTGCGAGAAAAGAAGCTGTTGGAGTAGAAATTACAGTTACATCTTATATGCTTAACTGTAAAAGGGTGGGACCTAGTTGCTAATCTAGTATCGTGTGTAAATTCGTGCTTAGGCGGCACCAATGATCTAAGTTCATCGGAGCAGAAGCCATGAAAGTACTTGTAGAAGAGGCACAGGGAAACCACATTACACTGGTGAGAGAGTGGTTGCAGCCGGTCTGCCAAGTCAGAATCAACCACGTTACAGATTCTCCTTTGTATTTTGTCAAGAAGCCCAGGGAGAGTAGCAGGGACACCCAACCAGAAAAAGTAGTAGTGGTAGTAGTAGTAGCAACAGAAGCAGCTATATTATTTGAATTTATTAAATAAAACATTTTTAATTACTATTAATTATTTCTTTAACTTATTAATTCACCTATGAACTGCTGAATTGTCAGTATGAGATCTAGTCAAAAAGTATTGGGACTGATACAATGATAAAGAGATAGAGTACTCAGAGTGATATCACTTGGCACAGACTGACCTTGAATTCTGTTATGCATGCACTTCTGGCTCACTTCTGTGGTTTATAGCAGGGTGCTTTGAAGGAAAGTGTATAGCATGTGGTCATCTCACCACATCACCAAACTTCCATCAGTGACCATGGCAGAGAAAATTGGAAAAGAAATCTGCATCAAATTTTTCCAAAAATCTTGATGATCTATGTATCAAGACCTATACAAAGTTACTGAAAGTGTATGGAGAGGAATTTATGAACCAAACATGAGCTTATAAGTATTCCAAACATTTTCAAGATGGACAACAAAACAATGATGCACATTCTGGGAGACCTGCAACCAACAGAAATGAAGAAAACATCACATAAGTGCATGCAGCTGCATGAAATGACTGTTCAATCACTGTGAGTGAATTGTCAAATAATGTGAACATTAGTTACAGTTCAGTTCAGTCCATTCCCACTAAAGATTTGGGTATGAAACATGTCTGCCAAGTTTGTACCAAAATTGTTTTTCATTGACCAAAAAGGAATATCAGGTTTCAACTGAACAGGATTTCCTTGATTATTGAGGAAGACAAAAACTTTTTGGAAATGGTTATAACAAGTGATGAATTGTGAGTCTATGGCTATGAGCCCAAAACCAAGGCATTAGTCTTCACACTGGAAGACCCTAACCTCTCTGAGACCAAAGAAAATTTGAATGATTCAAAGCAATGTGAAGAAACTGTTGACAGTTTTCTTCAACTACAAAGACATTGTTCATCAAGAGTATGCTCCACCAGGTCAAAGAGTACTACTGTGATGTGTTGCAGCATTTCTGGGATGCTGTTTGTCAGAAAAGGACAAAATTGCATGCATCCAGAGAGAGGCAACTCCACTATGACAATGCATCTGCCCATTCAACACAGCTTGTGTGGTAGTTTTAGGCTAAGCACAAAATTACCCATGTCCAATAACCATCACATTCCCCAGATCTCGTCCATTGTAACTTTTTCCAAAAATCAAATCCCACTTGTAAAGATGAAGATTTCAAGACATTGAGGAATTCTAAGAGAATATGACAAGGCAGCTGCTTGCTATCCAAAAAGAGTTCCAGGAATGTTTCCATCAATGAAAACGACACTGGATAAAGTACATGACTTCAAAGGAGATTAAATGCCAAATTGACATGCATTGTAAATTTTTTATAGCACCTAAGATATATCATTGATCAATGAATGTTATTCTATTTGATTCCTGATTGGTCAAATTTCAATGTCATTGGTAGGATTTCTTAGTTATTTTATCTTGACAAAAATCTCTCATATCTATTTACCTAGCAATCAATTAAAACTTGCATATCTAGATGGATATGTATAGGGAAGAAGTGATAGTATACAGTCCACCCAGATTGAACTAGTACACAAACATAATTACTTATATAAATCTACCATCCACCCGTGCATTGAATACTGCTGCTATATCTGGTTAGGTGCTCCTGCTATCCACCTAGGTGTCCTTGACAAAATCCAACAGAGAATCTGTAATGTGATAGATCCCGACTTGGCAGCTCAGATACAGTCACTTTCTCACCGGTGCAATGTGGCTTCCCTGTGTCTCTTCTACAAATATTTTCACAGCTTCTGCTCCTCTATATATGAGTTTACTCGAGCCACAAGATTAGCAACTAGGTCCCACCCTTTTACTGTGAAACCAATAAAATGTAAATGCAAATTCTACTCCATCAGCTTCTTTTCTCGCACTTCCCGCCTGTGGAATTCCCTTCCATTTACTTGCTTTCCTGACAGCTACAATCTCTAAGAATTTATATGTAAAGTCAATAGTCATCTACCTCACTAACCTGCAGTCTCTCTCTCATGCTTCTTTCTCCGTCCACTCCACTCTCATCAGTATTGCCATCCTTCTCTTACCCACTTCCTGACACCCCCTATAACTTGTCACTCTTTCTCATAACTTTCCTCCTATATAACCCCTGCAAAACAGTGGCAGTAAAATGCCTTGCTTGGGGTGATATGATTATAAAAAAAAAAATTCTATACTATTATAATGTGGATATAAAGTGGGGGATCAGTTTTACGTTACAATCAATATATAAACTGATCTCTCACTTTATGGCCACATTCATCCTTCTCTTACCCACTTCCTGACACCCCCTATAACTTGTCACTCTTTCTCATAACTTTCCTCTTATGTTACCCCCTTCAAAATAGTGGCAGTAAAACGCCTTGGTTGGGGTGATATGATTATAAAGAAGAAAAAAAAAAACAAAAAACTTATAGAATGAAGATAGTTGTGTGGTCTTAATAGTTTATGTCCAGAATTAAAGAGTCGAAAGAAAACTGTCTTGTCTAAGAAGCAATGTATAAACATGATATTTTAATGCTTAGAAAAAAAATGTGTATTCAAATATGCTTTACATCAGTTTATTTTGCAATGGCATTGTCTGTTGTGCTAAAAGCAGTGAACAGTAAGATTATACATCAGTTGAAAATTCAAATATATAAAAGTAATTAAATCTTGCAATCATTCAAGTAAAAATATATTTTTTTTACACCACATGAGAATACAAGGACACACATTACAATTATCAAACAGCACAAACAGAATTCTAAAATTCATACTTGTTGCACTCTCTTCAATATAGCCCCAATTTCCTACCACCAGATTTCTAGTTGTTCCCAAAATTGAAAAAGTTATTGAAAGAAAGATTCCTGATGTAATTTATGTCATGTGCAACTGGATCAAAAGTAAACATGAAGCTTTCGTCATGAGAAGAATTAAAAATATTGATAAGACTAAAATACTTTTTGGTGGAGAACTTCGAAGTAAAAAAATATACTTTTAATTTTAAGGAGAAATAAATTTATTTCATTTTTGTTTCATTATTCTTTTTGTCTAAAAAATAAAATTTGTTTTGTAGAGCTTCTCAATCAATCTAAAACTACATCAATGTTTTAGAATAATATTGCAAGTCTTTAATAGTTCCCATATACAATCTATAAAATCCCACGAAATTTACAAATTAACTGAACCATGTCTGATTCAAAGACAAATAGAATACATGCAGAAGAAATAAATTGAACATTATAGAAATATGTGTTTCAATATGAAATTGTTAATACTTTTTGACTAAGCTGATGTTCCTTGGTCAGGATAAAAGAATAAAATTGTATGATTTTTATATAAAAGCCTTTATTTTAATTTATGCTGTTTTCTATTCTTTTCAAGTTTCTTAATTTGTAGAAATTTATTTTTATATTCTCTCAGCATTTACTGCATTAAATTTAAAACCTTATCCAAATTTTTTAGAATTTCTGAGAAATTTACCATTATTTTTTCTATAAATATTTTTATGGTAATTGTTCTGAAAACTTTCCTTTTTGGTTCGATGATTTTACAAATTAAATCACAATACTATATTGACAACTAGGACTCATCATTTTACAGTTAAAATGGCTAGATATAAATACAAGTTCTAATAATTTCTTCTCTTGCACGTCTTACTTATGAATCTCTCTTCTAGCTTTTTGCTTTCCAGTCAACTTTGATCTTAAAAAATTTAAATGCAATGTCAAATGTCATCTTATGTTTACTTAAATCCTTTTATTTTATTGTTCTATCTCCTAAATAATGTTTTTTCTATCTAAACTCTCTTACTTTCAGTAATCTGTTGTGTCTTAGTGGCTTTATCACCTTGATTAGAGTGAAATGATTAAAAAAGAAACAAAATACCAACAAATTTGGCATTTTCTAGAAACACTACAAAAAGTTAAAACACCTACTTGGTAACTAAATTAAATGCATACATATTTTTGTTTATCATTTTGAGAAAAAAAAAAAAGAAAAAAAAAGACAATCACTTACCCGAGAGACTAAAATGATAATTGGTTTGCCTGGGCAACAAGTTTCTATGATTTTCTTATCATTTGAATCATGTGAATATCGAACACGTAATTCTTTTAGCTGGAAAAAAAAAAAAAAAAAAAAAAAAAGCCATCATGTAACAATGACAACCAATTACAATCACACAGTATATTGAAATTGTTTTTATTTACAAAAACTGAATTTACTTTACTTAAACAAAACAGTATTACATCCAACAATGAAAAATTATGAACATCTGATTCTATCAACACACCAAACTTATGTTTGTGCTAATACTGTTAATAGAAACATATATGCATACAAATTATCAATGAAAACTGTACATACATAGACACACAGGTTCATATGTATTATTTAAACCAGCTTCATCATCTATTGTCTACCAAGACAAACGTAGTGAAAATGAAAAAAAGTAGACATTTGTAATATCAAAATATAGATTTAGATTTCATGAGATAAATATTTATTCAGATAAAACATTATTATAAAATAGTCTATGCATGATCACTTCAAGTGATTTATTCTACTTAAGAATAGATCAATTTACTAAGGATTCAACTGGTTAAAATCTGCCATTTCTAAATGCCTTTGGAATTAATAAAGAGACTAGCTATGAACTGGTTGTATACCAGTTCACAAATGGATCAGTGGCAAAGGCAACATACAGAGAATGCAGTATACATAGTTTCTTTCTTCCTTGCTCAGTTGTTGGAATACAACCAACTCACCTGTCAATCAATGTAGTAGAATATTTTTCATGCTGCACAGATCACTGACTACTTCACTCCTTTTCAAACCATTTAACGATAATGAGAACCCCAGATTGCACTCCCAGCAGCTATGGTAATAATAGGGAGAGAGGGGAAAAGAGGCAGGAAGTATCAAAGAAATAGTCAGTTAATTGCCATACGTGATACACACTTTGGGTGATCATGTCTCAAAAGAGACATGACTGACTGGGCAGAAGATTATTAGAAGGTTGCCATTGCTTCCTGTGGTAGACTGGTTGCCAGCCAAAGCTATAGAACCCAATCTGTCCTGTTATTTGACTCATAGCTGAAGGGGGAAGAGATGTATTATATTATTAAGCAGTAATTAGTGGGGTCAGTTTATTACTTCATAACAATAGAAAACTGATCCCCCACTTATCACCAGTAGAAAATTTAATCATGATTCCAACTATTATATTCAGTCAGTCAGTTAAGTGCCATACGTGATACATACTTTGGGCGATCATGTCTCAAAAGAGACATGACTGACTGGCAGAAGATATCTAACTTTATTTATAACTGGAGGGAAGAGATGGATTAACACCTTTCCCAAGGGTATTTGTGCGTTAGTGAATGCCACAAATTCAACTGGAATTCGAACTAGAATGTGCATAGTGTTGCAGTAGAAATCAACACAGAATGACAAATCAGGGAGCCGAATTCGAATTCCAGTTGAATTTGTTGCATTTACTTATGCACAAATACCCTTGTGAAAGGTATTAATTTATCTCTTCCTTCCAGTTATAGGTTAAATAACAGGATAGATTTAGTTTTATAGCCTTGGTTGGCAACCAGTCTACTGCAGAAAGTAATGACAACCTAATAATCTTCCACCCAGTCAATCATGTCTCTTTCAAGGCATGATTGCCCAAGCGTGTATCTCGTATGGCACTTGACTGACTGATCAAAGAAATAACACTTCCTATAAAGCTTGAGGAACAAAATGACCATGGGATCAACTTCACAAGACACTGTCTCATGCCAACTGCTGAATGTTGTTTTCCCTGCCAGCTTTTATTGGTGTGAGGCACATCTTACAATGATCTGGATCTTAACCAGTTGCAGAGAGAGGCCCATATGTAGACATGCCAAATTGTCTTGCTGCTAATGAGAAAAAAAAATCTTGAAGTAACTCATGTTGACAAACACGCCCACATGTGATCCAAGGCCTCTTCTGCAACTGATGCATGTTTGCCACAAAAAAAAAAAAAAAAGTGGGTGAGATGCTGAACAAACTTTAAGACTATGAACATTTTATATTTACTCAGTTTATGAACAGCAGACAAAGATGGGCTTGGAGGTTTTCTAAGCAAGATCTTTTTAATTATATAAAGTCTGCTATGAAACTGGATTTTCAGTTATAGTATAGGTAGTAATTCTGAAGTACATAAATACCAATTAAAAATATTATATTTTTATTGTCTCCTTTCAATGTATTTGTTTTTTTTTTTGTTTTTTTTAATTATATCACCCCGAGCAAAGCGGTAACGCCACTGAAGCGCAGGGGGCTACATAGGAGTGAAAAGATTGGAAAAGAGAAAGCCGGAAACCACATCCTAAACAGGGAACAAGGGATGAGCCTCTTCACCTGTTCAATAGACATGGGTGGAGTGTGAACGGGGCAATAGATCAGTCTATCTACTCCAATTGAAAAAAAATAATAAAAGAGTGAAAAGATTGGAAAAGAGAAAGCCGGAAACCTTATTTCTCTTCTCTCTTCTGGTTAGATTCTTTGTACAGTTTATATTCTCATTAGTATAATGTTAGAAAATAATTCAAATCCAAAAAATACCATGTGTGTCAGAGTGCATGAGAAAGAAAAAAAAAAAATATATATATATATATATATATATATATATATATATATCTGTAGCCACTTACCCCCAAGGTATTCATCAGGTAAGGCACAATATTTTCTAGGGCAGCTTTTTCATCAAAAGACAGAGTCAGATTTAATGCTTTCAGGCCATACTGATCAAAATTTTTCTAGAAGAAAAATAGCAAAGAATATTATTAGTCAAATTACAGAAAAAGTTTCATATTTTTGTTCAAAGTGAGTAAAATCATTAAACACGATTAACGAATTCTTGGTTTTAATTTCAAAGTACATGGAGGTGAGGAGGTCCATACAAACAAGACTTATTTAGTCTCAGTAAAATAATAAAAAAAAGCATTAGAATATTTATTAAAATAAAGTTATTTATACTTTATCTTCAGTGCACTATCAACATTTTATGTTAATCATGAGCCTCAGCCCTGAGATGAGATATGACAATAATTTTATTTATTTTAATGACACTGTAGTATTATATACAAATTAATAGGCAAGAATAAATAGAGAATAACTGGAAAGATAAGTATCAGAAAACCCTATCATCATAAAGGACACAGAAATCAACTACAACTACCACTACGCACAAAGTAATGTGAAACATAACAATGGCGCTGCCAATAGGATCCTTAAATTCACTGGATGACCCAGAACAAATAGAAACATGGATAAGAATTTTTGCTGCATTTCCAAGAATAAGAAAATTAAGACACAAAAAACCGATAGAGGAGATAACCAATTTATTTCTTGCTACAGTTGGGTGCGAAGCTATGAAGAAAATCTCAACAATGTGTTATCTGAGGGAATTAGAAGAAATGGCATTTGAAGAAATTGCGAAAATTAAAAATGTTGCATACCTACCTGTATACAGGAATGAGATATTCCTATTCTCTTACATATGTGGACTCTAGTAGAGTAGAGTAATTATACTTACTAGCAGTGTATCTACTTCATGCAGCATGTGAGTCTTGTGTTTGTGATATACTATTATCCCCAACTACCGCTTTGGCAGTTACTCACACAGTAACATTTTAGGGTTACAACAATAAAAAAAGAATAGAAGACCAAAAAAGAAGATTGGTAATTGCTGAAAGAACCAAGTTTATAGAAACAAGACAAGCATCAAATGAGTCCATTATACAATACTTAGATTGAAAGAATGAGCCAAATATTGTGAATTTTAAAAATTGGGAACACAGGAAATGACTATAGAAGATGAATTAATTCTTCTTAGGTTAATTGAAGGCTTGCAAGACCAAAACCACAAGTAGATAATACTAGAATGTCTACAGAGTAGTAGAATGTGTTTGGAAGCTAGCATTGAGTTTTTGCAACAATTAGAGTTAATTAGAGAATTTAATCAATCAAAAGAAGAATTTGAGGCATACAAGATATGTGCAACTGAATTCATAATTAAATGTAGATACTGTGGAAAAACTTGTGAGAGGGACAAGTACAAATGTCCAACTATAGAAAAAATATGATCAAATTGCAACAAAAAGAGATCATTTTCAGAACATGTGCAAATACAAAAAGCAAATAGAAAAAGTAGACTGTTCAAACCACCTCCAAAGTAGAAAAAGCTGAAATATTTACAATGAATATACAAAATAGAGGTAGAGAAAAAATAAGTATAAATGACCAAGTATTAAACATTGATACAGACAGTGAAGTTACATTAATGCCAAAAAATTTCTGGATAAAATTAGAACGGCCTAAATAAAAACAAAATGAAAAAAAAAAAACAATATACAATTAAAGCAATTTGATGGATCACTATAAAATCAATGCGCACATTTCGAGTCAAATTTTAAAACTGACAAGCATTTTGAAATAATTTCCATTACAGTTGAAGCATGTGAAAAAGATCACAGATTATTAGGATTGATGCATTAAAAGTAGATACAGCGAGACTAATCAATTCCATGGAAGCTGAAGGAAATGAAATAAGATTATTGAAAATCTATAAAGCAAGTATTTGACTAAAAGAAAACTATCACCCAAAGTATATCGTCAAGAAAAGTTCCAGTTCATATCCTACCTTTGGTAGTAGCCAAATTAAACAAAATGATACAAGACATACTAGAAAGAGTAACACAAGGTGGTTGTAATTGGACATCACTGATAGTAGCAATAAAGAAATTTAATGGCGACTTAAGGATATGTGGTGATTACAAGATAGGAGTAAATCACCAAATATGGTCAGAATCATTTCCTTTGACAAATATCAAAACTGCAAGCCACAAATTAGCAAAAATCAAGTACTTTGCAAAAATTGATCTCAAGTCAACATATAATCAAATAGAAATTGATCAGAAATTCAAGGAAAGAAGCATAATAAACACCCCTATAGGCTTATTAAAATGGACTCATCTCCTGTTTGAGAAAAAAACCTCGAACCATATTTTTCAAAAAGGAATTGAAAGTTTTTTTTCTTTTAATAATTAAAAAAATAAAATAAAAAACATGATAATATACCAGGATGATACAGGTGTAGGGGCAAGAACTAAAGACGAATTAAAATATAAAACAGAGAAAATTTTAGTGAGAATAAAAAAAAGGCAGGCTAGACCATAAACAAAGAGAAATGTAATTCTGACTGTAAGAAGATATCACATTTAGGATTTCAAATATCAAAAGAAGGCATATTACCCAATAATAGACTAACAAAGAAAATAACAAAAATAGCTGCTTCAACAAATAAAAAAAATTAGAATCCTTTTTGGTGATGATAAATTTTTTTAGTAAATACATACCAAGATACAGCAACATAATTGAGCCATTTGCAAAATTACGCAAAAGAAAAAGAGGAAAAATAAAAAATAAAAAACAAACAAACAAAATAAACGATGAATTTGAATGAATCCAACAAACTATCTCTTTTGAAGCACTAAAGAATAGTATGGAGGAGCAGATTGACAATAAAAGCTTTTGATCCACAAGAAGAAATAACGTTAACCTTTGACACAAGTAAAGAGGTGATTGCTGCTGTTTTGTTACAAGAAGAACACCTATTCATGTACATATCAAGAAGATTAATGTCAGCAGAAACTAACTACTTGAATTATGAAAAAGAAGCGCTAACAATTGTATGGAACATGGAAAGGGTATAAAACTTTTTGATAGGAAAATTTTTTTAATTAAAATTAGAATTCATATTTAACCCAAGAAAATAATTTCCAAATGTCATATCATCAAGAATATTAAGATGGGCAATAAAAATCATGGCTTTCAATTTTGACATAGTATAAGTAAAAGGGAACATTATTCCTCACGTACATGCTTTATCAAAATTGAAGTTCAAGGATGAAACAAAAAAAAAAAAAACAAGAAAATACTGAAGATATAATAATATACTGGGTGGAAACAGGTATTTTTCCTCTAACTAGACTCATAAAAAAGGAAGAAAGCAAGGCCCAGTATTAAGCAGAATAGTAGAGAGAATAAAAAATAATTTATGGAGCAATTGTTTGATGGCAGAGTGACCATTTAAGAAAACAAAACAAAAACTAACCATAGAATATGGCATAATATGCAATGGAAATGTAATAGTAGCTCGATAAATACTGAGAAGGGATATATTAAAAAGAGTACATGATGATATACATTGTGGCATAACAGCAATGCAAAGAAGACTAAAGTTGCAAACTTGGTGGCCAGGATCTTCAAAAGACATCGATAAATATGTGAAGAGGGGCCCAAAATGTGTGGAAATAAAACTTTAAGCAAGCAAAAATTCACTCATGGCCCAAGGAAGCAGAGCCATGGGTTAAGGTACAAATAGATTATGCACATATCACAGATAGGGGATTATTGTTGATATTAGTGAACTCATATTCAGGATGGATAGAAGTATAACACTATACAGTACTGAAGGGTTAAAGTTATACCAATAAAAGAAAATAAAGATTTTTCTCTTTTTTTTTTTTTTTTAATAGCTTAATATACACTTAATATAATAATATTTGTTTAAGTTTTGTTTGGTGAATTCATATAGTTATTTCATAATTTTACTAATTTGTTAATCACTTTTAAAAGTAAATTATTAATTTTTTTTAATATTTCGTAAGTAAATTGTTTATATGTTTAACATTAAAATGTTTAAACATATTTTTATGACACTACTATCTATTAACCATCACAGACAATCACTCCTACCCCCCATTAGCATAGATCAGGCTAGTCTCCCTGAAAGCAAAACATTGCATCTCCTCGGCGTAACTCTCACAACAGACCTCAAGTGGAATGATTATATAGAATCCATAGCTAAATCCGCTGCTAAGAAAGTTGGTTCTTTGTGTAGGGCCAGGAAGCTTTTTCCATCTAAAACAATCCTATACATATATAAATCTACCATCCGCCCATGCATTGAATACTGCTGCCATATCTGGTTGGGTGCTCCGGCTATCCACCTAGGTGTCCTTGACAAAATCCAACAGAGAATCTGTAATGTAATAGATCCTGACTTGGCAGCTAGGATACAGTCACTTTCTCACTGGTGCAATGTGGCTTTCTTGTGTCTCTTCTACAAATACTTTCATGGCTTCTACTCCGATGAACTTAGCTCACTGGTGCCCCCTATATATGAATTTACTCGAGCCACAAGATTAGCAACTAGGTCCCACCCTTTTACTGTGAAACCAATAAATTGTAAACGCAAATTCTACTTCAGCAGCTTCTTTTCTCGCACTTCTTGCCTGTGAAATTCCCTTCCATTTACTTGCTTCCCCAACAGCTACAATCTCCAACAATTTAAATGTAAAGTCAATAGTCATCTCTTATCTCACTAACCTGTAACCTCTCTCTCATGCTTCTTTCTCCATCCACTCCACTTTCATCAGTATTCTCATCTTTCTCTTACCCACTTCCTGACACCCCCTATAACCTGTCAATCTTTCTCATAACTTTCCTCCTATATATAACCTCCTGCAAAACAGTGGCAATAAAATGCCTTGATTGGGGAGATATGATTATAAAAAAAAAAAAGAAAGAAAATAAAAAACACTGATCTTTCTTTTGTAAAATCAGAAAAGAGAAAACTTTAAAAAAATTTTTTTTCAGGATTGATATGCTGAAATAATTATTAAATGCAAATTGTACTTTAATCTAGAAATTTCCAGACTGATTCAGTCATTTTTATGGCTTATCAACCCTTTGTAGGTTATTTAAAACCATAAAATATTTTTCGATTGTAAAAATATTTGCTGGGAAAGAAGTGGTGGTTTTATACCTTTCCCAAGGGTATTTGCACATAAGGAAATATAACTAAATCAACAGGAATTAGAACTTGGCCCTGTGATTAAATATTCTGATCCATTATTTATTACACTACCCACACATCAAAGTTTACAGCACCTGGCATTCCCAGGCAGTCACCCATCTAGGTACTGACCAGGCTCAATATTGCTTAACTTCAGTGATTACATGAAACCAGTGTTTCAACTTGATATGTCTGTAAGCCAGCAATTTCCAGAGGTAAATAAATTTCCAGAAATAAATGTTTCATTTAGAGAATTTGTAAAAAAAAATTCTTTATTCTCTTCCAATTTTAGTAGCATAGAATTCTCGGTTGAATAATGTAAAATATTTTTTGAAACTCTAAAATAACATGAATATGAAATTTTGTATTAAAATTAATAAAAAAGACAATTTCTTTTGTTGCAAGTATTTTAGCATATAACAAAGGATGTCTAGTGTTAAAACTAGACGACAACAATGATTTGTGTTAAGCATTACAGGTCATGACCTAAATTTAAGAGTATTGTCTTTTCAAGGGACATTTACAAACTTGGTGCAATAACAAAGGGAGATAAAAATGAACAAAAAAAATGAAAGAAAAAACAAATAAAATAAAAAAGAGCAGTTCCCTTTAATATTATAATTAAAGGTTTACTTGACATGTTTATGCAATGGAGAATAAATAGAAAAACTTGAAATATTTATTTTATGAGAAAAAAAAAGTGAGAGAGGGGATTTTTTAAAAAAATTTTATTGCCTTTAAATCTGTAAAAAAAATGATAGAGTAAAATCTGCAAACTTGGCTGCTACCTCTATCGTTGGAAAGACACACACACACACACATTTAATGGTTATGTATATCATTAAAAGCCGATCAAAACTGGAAAAAGGGATGTATAATATTAATTGAATCAGTAACTAAACCATTTTCAATTAATTTTCATCATGATTGTTCAGTAACTTTTTATCAAAATTTTACTTAGTCTATTGATCTGCAGCATGTAGTAACATTTTTGAAATTTTGAATTGAACTGTTTATTCAGTTTTGTAATTTTGGATTATAAAGATGAACATTATTTACAAGTCTCTGATTAAGATAGAAAAGGCTAAAAAATTCCACCACCTAAATACAGACAGACTAAAAGTTTCCAAATTACACCACTTAATTGGTGCAGAGCATAATAGACTAAAACATTGGCTAAAACATATGTAGTTCTCAGGCAGTTATGAATTAAATCCCTGTGGTTTTTTTTTTGGGGGGGGGGGGCTGTACAAAATTAAATTATAATTGGAGTAGATAGATCTATCTATCGCCCGGTTCACACTCCACCCAAATCTATTGAACAGGTTAAGAGGCTCATCCCTTGTTCCCTGTTTAGGATGTGGTTTCCGGCTTTCTCTTTTCCAATCTTTTCACTATTACGTAGCCCCCTGCGCATCAGTGGCGTTACCGCCTTGCTCAGGGTGATATGATTAAAAAAAAAAAAAATCTAAGTGGAAGAAATGAACAAGTGGCAAAAAGGTGAATAGGCAATAAATATTCTCTAATAATGGAAAGGGGAATGAGAACACTATTTCTGTGGATTGAATAAAATGTTTAGTTAAAAACATATATTAAAAGGTTATATAGAATAATCAAGATTTTAACAAGTCTGAATATTACAACAGGCAAAACAACTGT
Source organism: Ascarosepion bandense (assembly GCA_037127315.1). NCBI lineage: Eukaryota > Metazoa > Mollusca > Cephalopoda > Sepiida > Sepiidae > Ascarosepion > Ascarosepion bandense. The sequence continues at coordinate 1,436,559 of JBBBDQ010002327.1, forward strand.
ATGCATGTCATAATTTTTCAGTGAAGAATCTATAAATGCTTTTGCTAGTATTTCTTTCATCTTAATTTTTCAATTATTTTTTTTAAGATTGAAGACTTAATATTTTCCACATTATAAAAATTTCATGTTTAATATAAAATTTAATTTATAAGAAAATATAATTTTTGTTATAGAAATTTTTAAGACAATATCTTATTGAATATAAACAATTATATTCTAATATTTTTCATTAACACAGTAAAGTTATATTTCTATAAACTATTAGCCATTTTTTGGATTACTTTACTGAACTACTAAAAACATTATTTTGATCATTGAATATTTATAATGATTATTATAATATTAATATGTGTGTGTGTGTCTGAAACGGCTAATGATTAAACATAGACATTCACTGTCTGTTATATCCAACAATATATGTTTAGATAATTATCTGTTGCCTCAATACACTAAATATGTGTGTGTGTGTGTGTGTGCATATATATGGTTACTAATGGAAGTATATTCCACAGTGAGATATTTACTTTAAAAAGTGCTCAATACTAAAGTAGAGCATAAATATATGGTAATTATTATCATCAGGCAAGTTTTAACACCAAAACTTTATAGATATTAATTTGCAGTATGCCATTGTTATAATAATAATAATAATAATAATTATGATATATATATATATATATATAAGAAAAAAGTCAAAGAAGCTGTGAACCTTTTGTTTAAAGTATAAATTTATTGTTGTTATTATATTTAATATTACTTGCTTTATAATATATTAAGTGTCCATAATGGTATTTATGTCCCTACATGTGTTTTGAGTCTAATGTTGATTCTCTTCAGGCAAATAAACTTGTGACTACATATGGAGATCCATTTGTTTTTCTGATGGCCAAAGTATCATGTATAGAGATAAGTGGTGAGCAGGTCAGAAAGTTCATATGTGTGTGTGTGTGTGTTTTTTTTTTTTATACTCATATGTTAAGTCTCTTCCGTCACCTTCATTGGTCATGAAATTTTTTTAACACCGACATGCAAAATTGTTTTCAGTGATTTTGATTCAATTCTACTCTATGGGTCATCTCGTTCTTTTTGCTGTTCTCATATATATATATATATATATATATATATATATATATATATATATATATATATGAGATAATGATATATATTTTTATATCTCAAGAACAATATTGAAGAAAAATGTATAACAAAATGAAGAAGTTTTTTGTGATACATTTTGTCCTTTAAGACTTCACTGGACTAAATTTATTATGTTGGTGTGACTACACGTGCATGAATGAGAGATGCTGGGAATTTTAACTTGAAGAAAAAAATGTTAAATTTAAAATTCCCAGCATTCCTCATTTGTGTACATGTGTAGTCAGTCAGTCAGTCAGTTAAGTGCCATACATGATAGATGCTTGGGTGATCATGTCCCGAAAGAGACATAACTGATTGAGCAGAAGATTTTCCCACAGTACGTTACAATTACTTTTTGCAGTAGACTGATTGAAAACTAAGGCTGTAGAACTCAACCTGTTCTGCTATTTAACCTATGGCTGGAAGGAGAAGCAACAGATTAATACCTTTGCCAAAGATATTTGTGTGTAAATGAATGCATTGAATTTCAATTGGAATTCAAACTCGGCTTATGGTGATACCGACCAAGCAAAAGTGAGGGACCGGATGTTTGCACTCTCACAACCAAAAAGCAAATGACCAAAACTTGACAGTGTGCAGCAGGATTCATGCAGATGCCTCGGTTGAAAACTAAAAATTAATTAAATATCAAATTCCAGTTCGCGAGCCTATGCAAATTTTATTTGTCAGCCAATAGGAAGCCCAAAATCAAATATGGATATGAATTCCCAAATGATCAGCTGCGATCCAAAAAGATATAAAAAGCCGATACAGAAAGCATCGACAGACAGACAGACCAACGCAGACACACCCAGACAGACTCAAAAGAGACAAGAGTAATTAGTATCTCCCTTGACCAAGTCAAGTGGCTTACTATGCTCATTGCCTTCACCTCTCTTTTCCTTCTTCCCTGTCTCAAAACTACTTACTGACCAAAGGAGTGGATACATCAAAGACATTCCTTACTTACAACACTCCCACATACCTAAGTATTAATTCTCTTTTCAGCATTTTATTGCCATGAACATTTTAACGTCCATAGGTCCTATATTCAAAGGATTACTTTAATTGTAAAAACCTTAATTGATATGTGTATATATAAAAGGTTATTTTTCAACTCAATTCGCTTTTCTTGATTTATAATCTTTTTATGACTTACAGTGGGCTACCTACAATGAGGCCAAATTCCGGTAATCTGCAACAATATACAACTAGTCTCCTAAAGAACCACTCCCCACTAAACTGAAAAAGAATGGATAACCCACTATAGGCTCTCTGATTTTTCATTCTGAGCCAATATCCACTGTACTACAACACAAAATACAATAACATAACAAATTTAGTCCGTTGAATATCTAAAGGACGAAACATGTCGGAAGAAAACTTTTTTCCACTTTGTTATATATATATATATATATATATATATATATATATATATCAATAAATCAATGAAGTAGCTATAAAATGTTTGTTTTATCTTCACTTATGTTTTAAGGTATTTATTTTACACAATATCTATTTATTATCAGTACTCTCTTCTTCCTTATCAATGTACTTTGAATATTAATCATACAGCTCAAACATACAATGAAAATCTCAGATCAAAACTCAGCTAATGTCAACCTGCAGGCTTATTGATCCACCATTGTTAAAGATTTGGCATAGCTTATTAGCTGAGGAACAGTTGAATATTTCATTGAAATATAATAATAGTGATTAAATCAAAGATCTTTTCAATAATTAATCAAAAGAATGACAAGAGTTATAAGTTATATTTTATGTCCTTTTCTAAAGAAAAATTTAGTAAATCCCTTTAATAACACTTCTTGTCTCATGGCTGAAACTGTTGCATAATTGATGCTGATACTAAATTTATGGATTCAAATCAAAGTAAAAAGATAATTTTAAATGTTGATTGTGCAGGCAAGACTTCCATTTGGAATATTGGTACAACACTCTTCCTATCCAGTTTTGATCTTGTACTTGTTAATAAGCTTAACTTAGTAAGCTATCAAAATATACTTGAAGAATCCTGGAAGTAGGTATGAAAAGCTTAAGCAAGTTTTTAAAACATCACACCCTGCATATCAATTGTACTTTCCAAATAAGTCTCTAACATGCTGATATTACTAAATCTTGGAATTCATTTTTCAATGTATACAACTCTTTACACCTGGTTTTCATTTTTTTCAATAACCACTCTAACCTTCTATCAACTATATTTAATTCAATACATTGTGCCTCATTCAATAATATCCTCTTCCCCAATATCATTCAGTTTGCTTGCAAATTTGCCTTTTCTCTACTCCTTTTTTACATTTCCACCACCTTAAGCTCTCTATTCCAGACCAACACCTCTCTCTCTCTCTCTCCCTCCCTCACCATTTCCTCTGACAAAGAAAGCAATCTAAAACACTACCAAGGATCTTTGGAACCTCTACCTTCTAATGCTTCCACTTCCCCTACAACAACACTGACAAAAAATTATTTAGTGGTGTTGGTGTGAAAGACTGCCTGAGTGTAGGTTAAATTCTCCCCTATCCCCATAGTGTCTCCTTATTAAGCTCATTCAATGAAAAATAAAAATCTAGTTGTTTACATCTGCTTGCATGGAAAATACAGAAATTTACCTTGGGGTTAACAAAGCTAGTCAATACAATACAGACAAATGAATTAGTCCTTTTATATCTCTTTCTGCTATTATCATTGTATCGTTAGTAAAAAGTGCTTTTTAAAATGAGGTTTATTAAAAAAATGTTTTTTAAAATCAAGGTTTTTAAAATAAAAAATGAAAATATATGAAAAATATGAAAAATTTACATAAAAAATGTGTAGAGAATCTTATGAAAAAGACTGAGTCATAATTAATGTTTGCTATCAAAAGATTAAAAAAAATTGAATCGTTAACCATCAATAAACTTAGGGCATAAAAGATAAAATCAATAATTATATTTATATAGAGTATTTTCTATTGAAAGAACCAAAGTAAATGTAACTTTGCTTACTTTTCAGCTGACAGGCATATAATTATTATTGTCATTTTATAAATATATCAGGAAAGCAAATTTATTATTTTTCATTCATTTATAGAATTATAAAGAATGACAGATTTAACCATATATTCATTTATTAAAATCTAATATTCATCCTAAAATTCAAATAATCTCTCATTTATTACAGGTTTATATATATATATATATATATATATATATATATAAAACAGTATTAATTATAGATATCAACTATATATCATTAATACTGTCACATTGGTGAAGGGTATTAATGGATTAAGTAAATAAAAATCAATCTTATTTAAAAAAAATAATTTATTCACAGATTTAAAATTCACACACATGTAATAAAAATAAAGGTAATACTGAAAAACAGCTTATTTATACATAATTATTATCTCATTAATAAGACTTTATTTTGTTAATATTTTTTGTTTACTTTTGAATCAACATGAGAACATTGCAAGTAGTGCAACTGATTTTTTCTGCCTCATATATACAAAACTAGAAAATGGAACCAAACAAAAAAATGGTTGAAATGAGGTTATTGATAGAAATACTAAATTACTGACAAATTGAAAGATGAAGATTTAGTAGTCAGTAATAATAACAGAAAGGAATATCAGGTCAGTTAATATATCAAATCAATTGTTTTTCATAATCATTTCACTACAAACAAAGCAGTATTGTAGAGCCACAGCAAGGATATGGACCCCACAAACTTTTTGTATGTGTGAAAACAGCAAAGACATTGAGAAGACGAAAGCAAAGATGTAGAATTTACCAATGTCAATTTTCATTATGATAAAAACAACAAGCAAACAGTTGGAAATTGAGAAAGGTTTAAGGCTGGAATGTTAGCAGTGATTGGCAGGATCAGCTCAGGCTAGAACGACATCAGCAGCAATGTCTTTGGTATCTGGCAGGAATGGCACATGTTGAATGCCATCAGCAGTTGACAAGAACAGCTTCATGCTGGAACATCATCAGTGGTTGGCACAGAATGGAAAAGCTTTCAGCATCTGTCAGGAACAACACAGGCTAGAATGTCATCGTCAGTCGGCTGGAACATGGTCAGCCTGTTATAAACAGCACAGGCTGGAAAGTCATCAGCATCTGGTACGAACAGCACAGGCTGGAAAATCAACAGCATCTGGCATGAAACAGCACAGGCTGGTGAGTCTTAAGCATCTGGCATGAGCAATACAGACTGGAGAGTCGTCAGTGTCTGGCATGAACAATACAGGCTGGAGAGTCATCAGTGTCTGGCATGAACAATACAGGTTGGAGAGTCGTCAGTGTCTGGTATGAACAGCACAGGCTAGAGAGTCGTCAGGGTCTAGCATAAACAGCACAGGGTAGAAAATCATCAGCATCTGGCATGAACAATACAGGCTGGAGAGCCGCCAGCATCTGGCATGAACAGCACAGGCTGGAGAGTCACCAGCATCTGGCATGAACGGCACAGGCTGGAGAGTCGCCAGCATCTGGCATGAATGGCACAGGCAGGAGAGTCATCAGCATCTGGCATGAACAGTACAGGCTGGAGAGTTGCCAACACCTGGCATGAACAAAACAGACTGGAGAGTCGTCAGTATCTGGCATGAACAGCACAGGCTGGAGAGCCATCAGCATCTGGCATGAACAGCACAGGCTGAAATATCATCGTCAGTTGGTAGGAGATACGCCATACATAAAATTAAAGTAGGTTTAATAAATAATTAAGTGAATTTATATATATCAATCTTGAGTTGGCAGCTCAGATACAGTCACTTTCTCACCGGCACAATGTGCTTTCTCTGTGTCTCTTCTACAAATACTTTCACAGCTTCTGCTCCAATGAACTTAGCTCATTGGTGTCCCTTTTATATGAAGTAAGATTAGCAACTAGGTCCCACCCTTTTAAAGTTATGAGAAAGAGTGAGAGGTTATAAGGTGTGTCAGGAAGTGGGTAAGAGAAAAATGAGAATACTGATGAGAGTGGAGTGGACAAAGAAAAGAGAATGAGAGAGAGGATGCAGGTTAGTGAGATAGAAGCTGACTATTGACTTTGCATATAATTTCTTAGAGATTGTAGCTGTTGGGGAAGCAAGTAAACAGAAGGAAATTCCACAGGTGGGAAGAGCGAGAAAAGAACCTGCTGGAGTAGAATTTGTTTTTAAATTTTATTAGTTTCACAGTAAAAAGGTAATAGTTATTTACTAGTCTATTAGCTTGAGTAAGTTCATGCCAGAGGTGGCACCAGGGAGCTAAGCTCATCAAAGCAAAAGCCATAAAAGTATTTGTAGAAGAGACAGAGGGAAGCCACATTACATTGGTGAGAAAGTGACTGGAGTTGAGTTACCAGGTCGGATTTTGTCAAGAAGCCTGAGATTAATAACAGGGGCACCTAACTAGATGTGACAGCAGTATTCAATGCACGGGTGGATGATAGGTTTATATATGGGCCAGATGGATTCAGATGAGAAAAAACTTCTTAGCCCTACACAGGAAACCAATCTTCCAAGTAGCAGATTTAGCTATGGATTCAATATAGTCATTTCATTTGAGGTCAGGTGACAGTGTTAGGCTGAGGAGGCACAATGTTTTACTTTCTGGGAGACTAGCCTGATCGATGCTGATGGGGGATAGGAGCTGTTATCTATGGTGGTTAAAAGCAGCTTTGTTTTGGAAGCATTACAATTTACGAACCATTCCTTACTCCAGTCCACCACAGATTGGAGGTTCTTTTCAAGATCAGCAGCAAAGTTTGCTTTGTCAGCCTTGGCAAATTTCTAATCAAGGTGGGAGTAAATAGTTGTTTCGTCAGCATAAATGCCTATTTGGGATCTGATTACATCAGAGAGATCATTAATGAAAATCAGAAAAAGCATAGGACCTAGAATAGAACCTTAAAAAACATCAGAGTTTGTATGATAGTATCTGGAAGCATGTCCATTCAATACTACTTTCATTATGCAATTTGAAATGAATGATTGGATTAGGCCAAACAAGCATGCAGTTATATCATAGCCCTGTAGCTTGCATGGAATGATTTTATCATTGAAGACACATACTGGTTGTATAACAAACCTGAAATGCAACATAACAAATTTTCAGAGCTGAATCCCAAGATAAAATGAATTAACTTGGAAATACAATTGAAGACAAAAGTCATCTAAAAACTGACTTCTTATGAGTTCAGTTGTCTTACCAATATTTTAACCAGTAAAGCAAGAGTGAATTGTTGAGGGGGAGGAGGAGGCTACATGCTTTCTTGGAAGATCTCAAGGTTTGTCAGTGGATGTTACCAAAGTTAAACAAAAACAAAACAGGCAGAATCCCCATAGATCCACAGAGATATCTTAGGACTATGAAGAATGAAATCAAACCTGCACTAAATATCTGTGAGACAGAGTCAGCATAAATAGTGGATATACATTTTGTGTAGTCGACACGTGGAGGTAAAATGAGCCATGTAATTTGTTAGAAGAGTTGTCGTGTCCACATCCAAAAAGACAGTCAAGTCTGCTATTAAAACCTGATAAGTAGGTTAATTAATGGAGCCTGATACTGATTTAATGGCAGAAAGCAAAGTTGAAGATGGTTGATGTATAGTGTATATTGGCAACAGACATATCACTAAAACAACACCTACTATTTAAGCTTAATAAACTGTGGGTCTATGCAATTTGCTATTTGGTAACCATTAGTCTATCAAAAGTCTGTGAACATAATGTGGCAGCCTAAGGATTTATTCTTCAAGAGGGGAATTCCAGGTGAGATTCTCACAGACAATGACACTGCATTCAGCAGCAATATCATTGAAACTTTTGCTGAGAAACAGCCTCTATGCTCATAGAATGGTCCTACTAAAGTGTGAAAAAATAATTACAAGAAAACTGTGCTTCATGCTACAAGCTGCATAATAGCATGATGTGACAAACAGGAACAAGTGTACACAGTGCAATCATTCCTATTAAAACTCTCCCCACAATGCTTCCACTGATATCTGAAATACAGTATGAAGACTACAAGAAAAGGGACATGGTGCTATCAAAAATGATGCCAAACAAGTCTATATAGGTTTTGGATGGGCAATGTCTCTGGCGAGATGTGCATTGTGGTGCAGTAGATATCGGTTCGGAATGAGAAATCGAAGAGCTGAGATCAAATTCCAGGTGAATTCATTGCATTCATTTACGCACAAATACCCTTGGGAAAGGTATTAATCTGTCTCTTCCCTCCAGTTATGGATTAAATAACAGGACAGATTAGGTTTTATAGCCTTGGTTGGCAATCAGTCTACCGCAAAAAGTAATGGCAACCTACTGCAGGACAATCTTCTGCCCAGTCAGTCATGTCTCTTTTGAGATATGATCGCTGTGGCATCATGAATCCTCAAGTTCTGGTTGAAGGAGTACCACACCATATCAAAGACATTTGCTTGCTTTTCAAGCAAATTGAGAAATGACAATGCAAGTGTGCCCACAGCAAGTGAAGATGAAATACAATGACATGACGATTTCACTAATGATAATCAATTGAACAGTGATGACAATAACACAGAAGCAGCAGATGTCCCTCAAAATATAAGGAAGCCTAGTGAGCTTTACTTCAGAAGAGTACCTGGATAAAAGACTTCTCCAGAGCTGTTGTTGCTATGCTTAAGAGATCAAGGGGAATTTAGTGAAGAAAAAAGGCCAAAAATAACATTCATGTATTGCCAGTGTTGTAAATAGGTGGAAAGGTGCAACTGAAACAACTTTATTCCTCTTCTGCAAATGACTGCACAACATATAAACTAGAATCAAGCAAGCTTCTAATCTTTCTGAATTAACAAGTATAATTCCAAAAAGCACTTGATGGTTGATTGATGTTTCTTGTTGTCCTGCCCAGTGATTTGAAATACAAAAATGATACTTGAGTTTGTGTTGGTTAGTGATTTTTGTTGTCAGACTATACTGATGCAGCCTTATAGCCATTGTTAACAAATTTATTTCTGAAGATAAAAATTTAATACTATACAAGCCTTCAAGAAATATATAACTGAAAGCAATTCACTGTGCCTCCTCAGCCTTACCCTATCTTCCAACCTCAAGTGGAATAATTACATTCAATTGGAGTAGATAGATCTATCACCCGGTTCACACTCCATCCACGTCTATTGAACAGGTTATGAGGTTCATCCCTTGTTTCCTGTTTAGGATGTGGTTTCTGGCTTTCTCTTTTCAAATCTTCTCAGTTTTTTTTTTTTTTTTTTCAATTGGAGTAGATAGATCTATCACCTGGTTCACACTCCACCCACGTCTATTGAACAGGTTAAGAGGCTCATCCCTTGTTTCCTGTTTAGGATGTGGTTTCTGGCTTTCTCTTTTCCAATCTTTTCACTATTACGTAGGCCCCTGCACATCAGTGGCATTACCGCCTTGCTTGGGGTGATACGATTAAAAAAAAAAAGAAAAAAAATTTTTAAAAAATCAATAGCTAAATCTACTGCTAGGAAGGTTGGGTCACTGTGTTGGGCCAGGAAGTTTTTTCTGCCTGAATCCATTTTGCACATATACACATATGAAAAACATCCAACCATGCATGGAATACTGTTGTCATATCTAGTCAGTCACCCCTGCTGTTCATCCCAGTGTTCTCGACAGGGTCCAGAAGAGAATCTGTAATGTGATAGGTTCCGAGTTGGCAGATTGACTCCAGTCACTTTCTCATTGTCAAGATGTGGCATCCCTATGTCTCTTCTATAAATATATTCATGGCTTCTGCTCTGATGAACTTGGATCTCTGGTGCTCCCTCCACAAGAATTTACTTGGGCAACCAGACTGGCAACAAGGTCTCACCCTTATTATTATAAATCACTCAAACTAATGTCCTCATCTTGTTTGTTAGATTAGGTGTTTTGGCAATTATACCCTGCAGTTTTCTTCAGGTGTCTGTTGATTTCAATTTACACCTGAATCATTTATTCAATTTCTTGAATTAAATCATTCTTATTTCACTATCTATAAGACATGTTGTAAAAGAATTGTGCTATAATTGATGTTACCTGCCTTGGATAGTGAAGAAAAAAAGTGGAATTGTGGACAGAAAAGTAGCTATATAAGTCTATGGGAAATTAGTTGGTAGGAGGTTTGATCAACTATCAAGCAACACTATACATTTTATACCAGAATATTCTTTCTAGTGATTCCTGTATTCAATTCATGGGGCTAGGTGGTTCCTATTACACTGTCTATACTGAGGTTTTATTTATTCCTAGTTAATTCATTCTTGCAATACTGAATTTACTTTTTCTATTAAATCATAGTACATGACTGACTGTCTGACTGATTTAAACAGGGATTGAACTCCTAAAAATACACTTAACCAACAGTTTTAGCCAGATGACAATCAGGTAGTCTTAAATTTAATTACTGTTCTTTACAAATTATTCATTTATGATGTCCCAAATGTGGTAGACAAGAGAAAATGAGAGTATTGACATGTCTGAAATCCATAACATTCAATATTGTTAGTCACTACATCATTTATGTTAAAGAAAATTGGAACCATCATACTAAATTTGGAAATTTGTGCTTCTCAGTAAATTGAATGAAAGGGATCAGTATGGAGATAAATAGCACAGTATACAAAATCTAGATACAATTTTTATTAATTTCACTAAATATTTGAAAATATAGTGCCAATGTAGATAGGCTTACAAATTTATGTGCATTTGAAAGCTTTTGCATAGAGAAAGAAAAACTTTCAAATTGTAGTCATTCAGCATTTATTATTTGAAACTTTAATTAAAACATTAATAAACAAAATTTAAATACCTTTATAGTTTGCACAAATGGCATCACCTTTTTAGTGTATGGCTTCAGATCTTTGAGAATTCCAAGTTCTTGTGCAATGGTTTTATTCTCAGGAAATTGTTTTTTGTTGGCCTGAAAAATTTTCACAAAGGACATGAAAACATGAAAATATTAAAAACATAAAACTTTGTGTCTTGTCATTAGCATTTATCAATAAATTTGCATTATTTTTTATGAAATATTTGGTCAAGACTTGAAAAATGATTAAATAGAATTTATACCATCTTATCGAAATCTTAATTTCATATAAAATAAACTATAATTAAATTATTTATATAAAGTAAAATAAATTAATCATATAAAGTATAATTAAATTATTTATGCATGACAACTATTTTTCTAAAACATGGTAGAAAAGACAGTAAAGTTGTTTATATGGAAAACAGAAAAGTGTGCTCACACACATAAAAAAATTTAAATAGTCTATTGACTATGAGCATGAGAAAAAATCTACATACTGAGATGATTCAATAATGCATACACACAGGGTGTGATAGATAAATCGTCATCTAAAGAGTAACCCTCTTGACCCAGCATTACCTCCTAAAGGAACTTAATGTAGGTCTCTGTGTTGTGTCTGAGGCCCTGTGGAAAGATGTATAATGTCACCATTACTAGTGATTATTCCAAACAACTTTGTAATCACCATTAGACTCATCCAACTCTTTCTGAATCCTTTGTACTATCCTCAGATTGATACCCAAACACTTTGAAATGTTCATTTAAGAGATTTCAGTGTGAGTGCCAAGCAGTAAAGCATGCTGTTTCCAAATTTCTGGCAGAGTGAATTGCATTTCGGTGCCCAACTGACCCTACTATGTTGTGCAGTTAACAAAATCAAAAATATAAAATGGTGACAATTTACCCATCGCACCCTGAATATGTTGGTTGATAAATGATAAGATAAAAAAAAAAACCAAAAAAACTTTGTAATGACCCATTTCATTTGGAGAAATAATGTCTTCAGTCTAATAATGGTATTGGTGATGGAATGAATCTTATATATCAAAAGTGGAGAGAATGTAGAGAGAGTAATACAACAAAATATGGCTATACTTTGCATCAAAACATTAAAGATATGAAGATGCTCAATTTTTAATCTAAATTTTCACAAGTTTAACATAGCCTGTTAAGTGAAATGAAAGTGATAAAATGTTGAATAAGATATTCAACATTTTATCACTTTCATTTTTATCATTGTTTCAATTATACCACATTGTATTAGTAGTCTCTCTTGAATCTTCTGTCCACTCCTACATGTGGATATATCTCTCTCTTTTAAACTCAGTAAGCTGTCTCTTCATTCTCTACTGCTCCTCTTCCACTCCTGACTGTTGTATGCCAGATAGTATTTCAGACAATATAGACAAGGCCATTAAACCAAAACTGTCACTGATCTTGCTGGAGTCCAAATGCTGAAATTCTAAAGTTTCCCTAGTAACCACAATGAATACACTTCTCTTCTAGATCTCTTCCTTACTTCTTTCTCTGACTCTTGCCATGTCATGCAGCTCTGCCCTCTTGGCAACTCAGATCATGCTGTGGTATCTGTAAATATCTCTTTCTTTCCCTCTCCTCCCAAAAACCTTTTAACAGTAGAATATCTTCCTGCTATCAATGAGCAGACTGAGACTCATTCTGTGATTTCTTTTGCAATGTCCCTTGAAACAATGTTTTTAGTCTCCCTGTTCAAGACTGTGCCTCTGAGGTCTCCCTAGGTGAAAGTTGACACTGAGGCCTTCATCCCAGATAGGAAATTCTGGCTTAAACCTTGTTCATCTCCTTGGTTGATTGATTGCCCTTGCCCACAGAAATGACTTCTTCTGGCTTTACTGGAGCAACCCATCTGATCACAATAGATGCCTCTATAGGAGTTATGGGAAATGCTTAATTTCCCCAACACTATATTTTTTTAGGCACACAAATGAATGACGAAACTTGCTTTTAAAACAACAAAGAATGGTTTATTATATAGTAAACGTACAAGATTGATAGTATGTAAGTGTCCATGGTGAATCTAGCAGCAGCGTATTCAGCGAAAGTATTCCATGGGGAATTAGTGGCAGCGGTAAGAGAGAGACATCCATTACTGCCGCGGGCTCATGGCTCTCTTGCTTTCCTCCGTTCTACAAACAGGACTAGGAAAAATAGTTCTAGAGAGGAATCAAAGCGCTCCGCCCGTTGATTGGTCAGTGAGTGACCGAGTCTCCCGTCGGGGGCATTGATTCGCTAAAGGAAATAGATCTGTGGCTGCTACATCACCCCCTGCTTAAGCGGAAAGCCGACAGAGAAAAAGATAGCGGCCATAAAACAAAGAAGGGTACAATTTATATATAAACAGTTTTACAGAGCTTTTTGGGCCAATGTACTCGTCGACCACTGCGTGTGGTGGTGACATAGTTGTCTGTTGGCATCGTATTTTTTTCCACGGGTGTAAAGATATGTTCATGTATGTAAGTAGGGGGAATATGTGGCTCTTGTGTGTTTGTGTTAAGAAAGGCTCTTTTCACCCTGTCAATAGATACAGTTTCTTTTTTGCCACTAATGTCAAGAGTGAGAAGTTTGTCAGTGCGTGAAAGCACGCGGTAAGGGCCAGTGTAAGGTGGAGTGAGAGGGGCTTTGACAGCGTCCCTTCTTAGAAAAACGTGAGTCCATGAAGAAATATCTTTTGGGACTGATGATTTGATGGTCTGTTCCCTAGGGTGCATTGGTGGGAGATTACCAAAATAAGATTGCAGTCTGTTTATATACAAGGCAGGATCTGTTCCTGTTAAATCTATAGGGTTCAACATCTGACCTGGTAATGATAGGGGTACTCTATAGACAAGTTCTGCTGGAGAGTATCCTAGGTCCTCTTTGATAGCTGCACGACAGCCAAGAAGGACAACAGGTACATATTCGCTCCATCGCTGTTGGTCAGGATAGGCACGTAATGCGGCCTTTAATTGGCGATGAAAGCGTTCTATCATCGCGTTAGAAGCAGGGTGATAGCTCGTAGTTCGAATATGATTGATCCCTAAAATTCTGGAAAGTTCCTGGAATAGGTGAGATTCAAATTGTCTGCCACGGTCAGTGGTAATTGTTGTAGGAACTCCGTAACGCGTTATCCAGCCTGATATAAGGGCTTGCGCTACGGATTCAGCTGAAATATCCTTTAGGGGAATAGCTTCGGGCCACCGTGTAAAGCGATCTATACAGGTCAGGAGGTAAGTAAATCCCTGACTGACCGGCCATGGTCCAACCAGATCAATATGAATATGGCTGAACCGAGCGTCCGGGGTGCTGAATGTTCCGAGGGGTGCACGGATATGTTTGTGCACCTTTGATTTTTGGCAGGATATGCAAGAACGTGTCCAGGTAGTGATATCACGCCTCATGTTTGGCCAGAAAAATCTAGCTGCAATCAGCTTCACTGTGGCTTTGGGTCCGGGGTGTGCCAATTGGTGTAGTGTGTCAAAAACAACCCTACGATGTGTCATCGGAACAAAAGGTCGAGGTGCATCTGTTGAGGTGTCACAGATGATCTGTGTGTCTGCAGTAGGCACTGGTAGGTATGCGAACTTGCAAGTTGCAAATTCAGGTGACAATAGATCAAAGGTGTCCAGGTGTGGTTGGTCAAAGGCCATCTGTCGTAAGTCGATATCTGAAGGTGAGAACAGTGAATTAATGGGAAGGCGAGACAAGGCGTCTGCCGCAGCATTCTGTTCACCAGAGATATGTCGGATATCGTTTGTAAATTGCGAAACAAAATCCAAGTGGCAAGTTTCGCGAGGAGAATATCTGTCCGGCTTTGAGCGCAGAGCGAAAGTAAGCGGACGGTGATCGGTGTAGATCAAAAATTGTCGGCCCTCTAGTGAATGCTGAAAGTGTTTCACTGCGAGGTACATTGCCAGGAGTTCACGGCCAAACGTGCTGTAACGTTGTTCTGCCGGTTTCAGCTGTCTCGAAAAATAAGCGAGAGGTTGTAGCTGTTGTTGGTGTTGCTGTTGCAAAACTGCACCTACAGCTGTGCCCGATGCATCAACGACCAATGAAAACTGGGAGTCGGGTACAGGATGTGCAAGTAGCGATGTTGTCGCTAATTTCTTCTTCACTTCGTTAAAGGCTTTTAGCTGTATGTCATTCAACGAAATCTGCTCATTTTTCTTTTTCCTGTTACGTAACATGTCAGACAGAGGAGACAGGAGATCCGCACAGTGTGGGATGAAACGTCTGTAATAGTTAAGCAGACCGAGAAAGTGTCTCAGTTGGCAAAGTGAAGTGGGTGGTTGAAGGTCTTGTAGAGCCTTCACTTTTTCAGGTAAGGGAGATATCCCTTCGGGGCTTATAATGTGTCCCAAGAAAGTTAGCGACGAAGCACCGAAAACACATTTACCAGGGTTAATCCTCACCTGGTACTTTTGAAACCGTTCGAACAGTAGGCGGAGGTGAGTAACATGTTCCTCAGGTGAGGCACTTGCTACAAGGATGTCATCTATATAATTATAGACGAAGTCCAAATCATGCACTACTTCGTCCATGAAGCGTTGGAAGGTACTAGCCGCGTTTCGCAAACCAAAAGGCATAGTTAAAAATTCAAACGCTCCAAATGGAGTAGTTACTGCAGTTTTGGGTATGTCGTCTGGGTTCACTGGTATCTGATGGTAAGCCTTAACGAGGTCTAGTTTGGAAAAGGTCTTACAACCATGCAGGGATGAAGCGAAGTCTTGTATATGTGGGATTGGGTAACGATCAGGTACCGTAATGGCATTTAGTCGTCGATAGTCCCCAGTCGGACGCCAATCTCCAGAATGTTTTGGAACCATATGCAAAGGGGAAGCCCATGGACTGGACGAGGGGCATATAATTCCCAGCTGCAGCATATGGTTAAATTCTGCCTTCGCCGCCTTTAGTTTATCAGCAGGGAGGCGGCGAGGGCGTGAGAACACCGGAGTGCCTGTGGTCTCGATGTGGTGTTTTGTAGAGTGAGTTGATTTGCTTACAACGAAATTTAAGTTAGTTAACTCTGGGTAAGAGCGTAGTAATGTTTGGTATGGGTCGTCAGTGGCGGCAATGAAAAATACCGGGCTGATAGGTGAGATATTTGCCTTAAAACCCATGACGGAAAGTTCCGTATTGCCGTCAATAAGTCGTCGCTTGCGCATATCCACTAAAAGGTTGAAGTGGTGCAGAAAGTCCGAGCCTAGAATGGGGTATGGTAAATCAGCTACAGTAAAAATCCATGTAAAGTCTCTCCGTAATTCCAAGTCCAGAGACCGAGAAATTTGACCGTACATGGGAATAGGGGAGTGATTTACCGCTTGCAGTGTGATGGGCGACAGTGGTGGCTTCTCAGTGAGGAGTTTCAGTGGCCAGATACTGCAAGCTGCTCCTGTGTCAACCAAACAACGTGCTTGGGATTTGGAGTCAGTGATAAAATAGGCACGGTTGTTACATAAATCTTGTGGAGAGTGTGCCGTGCTCAGCTCTCCAGATTTAAGTTTCCCTGGTTTGAAAAGGAGCAGGGCATTTTGCACCTCCGAGCCTTAGTGCCAAAACAACTGTGATAATAGCATAGTCCTGGCTTGCTTGAATGGCGGCGGTGGTGTGGGGATGGCGAACGACTTTTATGTCAACGTCTAGGCTGTTGTGAATTAAGTACGGTTAATTTGCTTACTTCATTGGTAAGCTGCACTATTGCTTTGAGTATCGCCACTTGTGTGGTACCTTTGCTAGTGTTCCCAGCAGCAGAGAGGGTAGAGACTTCAGCCTTTGGCTGAGGAATGGATGCGGTAATAGGCCCCTTGGTGAATTCCATCACTTTATCTGCAGAGGACGCTATTACGTCTACTGAGCTTTTCTCTACCATGGGTGCCAGAATTGCCTTTACTTGAGGGGGAAATCTTAAGAAAAGTTGCTTTATAAGGGCACTATCAGCAGGGACATCTTCTGCCAGCTCTCTCATTCTGCGGAGCAATTCGCTTGGCATGCGGTCTCCCAACAGCTCGTCATTAATTAAAGTTTGGAACCACTTTTCCGCTGATAGCGACGTCCGAAGCAGAACTTCCCGCTTAATACTGTCATAAGTAGCATTAAGGGGGGTGTCAGTTATCAAATCTTTGATAACTGGTGTCAATGACGTGGGAAATGCACTAAATAAAATAGGCAATTGCCGCTCCTCCACGACGTTGTTCGCTATAAAATATGACTTGAGTTGGGCAAACCAAACTCGAACGTCGCCAGCGAAAGCAGGTAAAGTAGTCACCATTTTCTTTTTAATATATAGCGTGATGACAGACCACCAAAAAAAAATATCAAAGAAACACGTCTCAATGAGAAAGAAATGAGAGGGAAAACATTTCAAAAGACACAAGAAAATAGTGATATTCGTGTTAAAAGGTGCTGCTTTAAGGTTCCTTAGTAAGGGAGATAACTGTCAGTTTCAAGGCCTGTCTAAAAACACAAGTTGGAATTAAAGATGGCGTCGCCCAATCACCATTTAGGCGGGAAAGTTAAATGTTAAGGAAGGAGGCGCTCTATTAGCTTTAACTTTCGAAAAAATAAAATGTAAAGGTGTATTACTCACTTTTTTTTTTTGTTATTGCAATCAAAATATATATATATTTTTTTTTTTTTTGTGTACCACGTGGTCAGTTGAACAGAGCAGAGCAGTAAGTTTCTTCTTCTTTTTTTTTTTCTTTTGAACAAAATGTAATGTTCGTTATGCTTGCTTGAGTTGGTGTTTTTCTTGTGTACGGGCTGAAAAGAAGATACTTCCTCGTCGGAAAGTTTTTGGGGTTTTTGTTGTGAAGGCACGTGTTTAAAAAAATGTTATTTGAGTAAAGGGAGAATCTTTTATCTTCCTATTTGACCACTTGGGAATGGGCGTCAGTATGTCTAGCAAAACGAAAGATGATATCTCTGTTTAGAAAGATTGTTTTACTGAGGGCAAAAATTTTTGCCAATGTCTTATCAGCCGACGAATGAATTTAACGCACACGTGTGTCACAAACAAAATTTGTGGGTGGTTGTATTTTTTTTTTTTTAGGTTCTTTGAGGCAGGAAGCTTTTTCTCTCTTTCCTTTTAACTTTGCTTGTACTGTTGTCCGAAAGTGGAGGCCGAGTTTCGTGTTGTTATTTTTTTTTTAAATTTGTTTCGCCATCCTAAGGTGCCATTCGGGGGTCACCATTTTATAGGAGTTATGGGAAATGCTTAATTTCCCCAACACTATATTTTTTTAGGCACACAAATGAATGACGAAACTTGCTTTTAAAACAACAAAGAATGGTTTATTATATAGTAAACGTACAAGATTGATAGTATGTAAGTGTCCATGGTGAAGCTAGCAGCAGCGTATTCAGCGAAAGCATTCCATGGGGAATCAGTGGCAGCGATGTGAGAGAGACGTCCGTTACTCACGCGGGCTCATGGCTCTCTTGCTTTCCTCCGTTCTACAAACAGGACTAGGAAAAATAGTTCTAGAGAGGAATCAATGCGCTCTGCCCGTTGATTGGTCAGTGAGTGACCGAATCTCCCGTCGGGGGCATTGATTCGCTAAAGGAAATAGATCTGTGGCTGCTACACCTCCTTGCTTCTGCTCACAATAAATGTAAATGTTTCCTGAATGATGCTAAGCTGTTTGCTGATAGAATAAAGCAGTGTATAGCATATCATATTGCAAGTTTGGTTCCAAAGATTACTAGTAGTGCTACAAGAGTGTGCTGAACAACAGAAAACCTTCGATCTCTCCTCTGTTCAATCAATTCAAAGTCCTCACATCTACGGCAGTCAAGCTCGAGCGCTTTGCTTGCAAATTCTTGTCCGACTCCATACTTCATTTATCTAGAGTACCCACATCCAATTTCCTATGTAGAACCGAGGCTCAACTGAATAATATATCTCACACACTGTCTCTGGTCTCTAACATAATTTTGAAGCTCGACTTCCATGAAGCAAGCAGAAGTGATAGAATTCCAGTCATTGTCATAAAGAAATGTGCTTCTGAGCTCGCTCCAGTCTTCTCCGAACTATAACTATTGCCTCACTGTAACCTACTTTCTTGCTTGTTAAAAATTCTCCTCTGTACTTCCTGCTTTAAGAACTCTGGGAAAACTTCTGCCCCCTTTATTTATCACTATCAGCCTCTTACCTCTTTTTGACATAGTATAATGCTGAAATATTTAGGCATCTTACATCTCACAAACTTCTCTCTGATGAACAATTACATTCACTTAATATATATACCAGGCTCTTGATAAGAACAGCAAAGCCTGAGCTGTTGCTCTTGATATCTTAAAAGCAACTGACAGGTTTTGGCATGCTGGTCTTCTGTGCAAGCTCCAGAGTTACAGAATTTCTGGACAATTATATGATCTAAATCCAATCATTTCTATCAAATCATGAATTGAAGATTGTCTTGAACACGCAAGTTTTCAGATCCTTTCATATAAATGCGGGCTTCCCTCAAGACCCTATCCTAGGTTCTACACTTTTTCTGATCTTCATCAATGATCTTCCTGATGTAATCAGTTCCTAAGTAAGAATCTATGCAGATGCCACCAGCATTTACACCCATTGCAGTAGGAAATCTACTAAAGCTAACAAAGTAAACCTGGTTGCTGCCCTTCAAAAGAACCTCTAATCTGTGATTAAATGGCTTGTAAATTTTAATGTCTTCACCATAGAGAAACTTCCCTGCTTACCATCAGAATGGATGACACCAGTCCCCTAGAGAGCAAAACACTTCAACTTCTTGGGTTTACTTTCTCAAATGAAATCACTACATCAAATCCCTAGCTGTATATACTTGCTAGGAAGGTTGGGTCACTGTGTTGGGCCAAAAGGTTTTTCTCCTTAGAATCCATTTGGCACATTTCTATTCTCCCATTCATCCGTGCATCAAATACTGTTGCCATATCTGGTCAGGTGCTCCTGCTATTCGTCTCAAGGTTTTCAACAAAATCCAAAGAAGGATCTGCAATATAATCGACCCTGACTTGGCAGCCCGCCTTCAGTCACTTTCTCATCAGCATGATGTGGCTTCCCTCTTTTTTTACAAGTATTTTCATGGCAACTGCTCTGACGAGTTTCTTCCCTTGGTTTGTCGAGCACATGTATTTACTTGTGCAACTAGATTGGCATCCTACCCTTTTATCATCAACACTGTTAAATGTAACAGCCTCTTCTACTCTAACAGTTTCTTTTCTTGCAATTTCCATTTGTGAAACTCCTTTTCATTTGCTTGTTTCCCTGATAGTAACAATCTCCAAAAATTTAAATGCAATGTTATATCTCCTTGATTTACATTCTTCACTCATCTTTATTTTGATATCCCCCATAACTTTTACAGACAGACTGCAGAAGTGGACCTGACAGCTGGTAGAAGCTCTACAAGAGAGATTGTCTTACAAATCTTGTGTCTCCGTGTCAAGTAGATGAAATCTTTTAGTAAGATATGATATAGTTTGTGAATGTTGTAATTAAGATCAAAAGCCATGGGAGTCCTAGAATTTTTCTTATTTGTTTCATAAGTTAGAAGAGTATCTCTATTGTGTTTGAAAGTTTTATTAATTTTTTTGAGATTTAAGGGGATAGTTTTCATTGAGAAAATGACTGATTAGTTTCCCTGTGTGATTTTTGTAATCCCCAGTGTCAGAATAAACATGTTTTAAGCATAAACACTTGTTGTAGATTGATCTTTTTAAGTTAATAGCATGACAGCCACTAAAATTTAGGTAACAATGACTGTTTGTAGGCTTAGTGTGTAGTGATGTCGAGATGTGGTTGTTGTTTAGACATACCAGCACATCCAGAAACAGAATGGCTAAATATGCTATTGTGAATTTGATGGTGCTATAAAAGTTGTTGATGTATTGTCTGAAGTCATGGTGTGTGAGGAAGAGGAGGTTCCTTCACCTGAGAGCCTGTGTGGTTACTTAGCAAATTGGTCATAATTAATGTGGTCTTTGACCTATGGCCAATTCAAGAGAACTGTATTGTAAAAATCTGTATATTACTTTATTATAACTGCTAATGGCATTCAATAAGCTGGTGTTGCTTCTTGCTTTCTTATTTTTTTTAGTGCTTTTTTTTGCACATTTTTGCTATTTTCTTGCTAATTGCAATTAAATGCTCCTTGCATAAAGTTGATAATTTTAACTCTTAAAATCAAACCATACATGAAAAATGCCTGTTTATTTAAATACTTATTAGTACAGTATTTACATTATTTGGACTATTGTCCTCATCTTTGCTGCCACTTGTATGATGTTTCAGCCATTGCATCCTCTGGTCTTCTTCAGGTGCTAGGAATTTCGAACCTAAATTTCAGTTAAAAATTCCTAGCACCTGAAGAAGGCCGGAGTGTACAACGGCCGAAACGTCATACAAATGGCAACAAAGATGAGGACAATAGTCCAAATAATGTAAATACTGTAAATACTACCTCATCTCAGAAATATAGACAAATAGATTGATCTCTTATTAAACGTCGTACAAATGGCAACAAAGATGAGGACAATAGTCCAAATAATGTAAATACTGTAAATACTACCTCATCTCGGAAATATAGACAAATACTTAGTAGTAGTGTGTACATGTGTGTGTAGTATTTAAGCATTGTACATGTTCTAATGCGTTGTGGTGCATTGGATATCGGCTCGGAATGAGAAATCGGGGAGCCGAGTTCAAATTCCAGTTGAATCCATTGTATTCACTTACACGCAAATACCCTTGGGAAAAGTATTAATCTGTCTATTCCTTCCAATTATGGATTAAATAACAGGACAGATTGGGTTCTATAGCCTTGGTCGGCAACCAGTCTACTGCAGAAAGCAATGGCAACCTACTGTGGGATAATCTTCTGCCCAGTCAGTCATGTCTCTTTCGAGACATGGTCGCCCAAGTGTGTATAACATATGGCAGTTAACTGACTGACTGAATATAATAGTTGGAAACATGATCAAGGCTTCTACTGGGCACAAAGTGAGGGATCGGTTTTCTATTGTTATGAAGTAATAAACTGATCCCCCATTAGCTATGAGTCAAATAACAGGACAGATTGGGTTCTATAGCCTTGGTCGGCAACCAGTC
This sequence comes from Ascarosepion bandense, assembly GCA_037127315.1. Taxonomy (NCBI): domain Eukaryota; kingdom Metazoa; phylum Mollusca; class Cephalopoda; order Sepiida; family Sepiidae; genus Ascarosepion; species Ascarosepion bandense. The sequence goes on from JBBBDQ010002327.1 coordinate 1,458,624, forward strand.
TACCGCAGAAAGCAATGGCAACCTACTGCGGGATAATCTTATGCCCAGTCAGTCATGTCTCTTTTGAGACATGATCGCCCAAGCGTGTATAATGTATGGCACTTAATTGACTGACTGACATGTTCTAATATGACCTATCAATGGGAACCTTCATATTGTGTATCAATAAGTTACATGACAAAAGTGATTTGTGAAAAAATTAATTTACAATTGTTTCATTGCAAAAACAACTCAATAACAATAAGCTACATTTTGTTAATAAAAGTGGTTAACTGAGTACAGATTCTTCGCACTATGAACAAAAAAAATATTTTAAAATAGTTCAAATTATGTATAGATAGCTACATTGTAATAATAATTATTTTGGTTATTTTTCTGCTAGCAGTTAAAGTTCAAGTTAGGATTTCTAATATATTTTAAGGCAGGTAAACCCTCTCCACTTGATGGACTGTCAAAACACAATTTTTCCAACTCCTATTGTAGCTTTAAATCAGTCCAAGGATGTATTACATTAAAATGTAAAATTTTGTCATCAACATGAAGATGCCCGAGTAGTTTAATAACAAGAAATGTATCTATCAATGAAAAACTCACAAAATGACCAACTTTTCTGAATAATTCTAATTTCAATTAATCACATTTAAATAGAGATAAGAATTTCTTGTTATTTATTTGTATATATCCAATTATACTATAAAGTAGAAGTATTTGACAATGTATAACTGACATGAGATTTTGAGAAGTTATGAAACCCGAATGCAATCTGTAACTCATTCTGTTTAAATATTATCTAAATCTTCCAATGATTTTCTGATATATTCACAGATCTTTAAATATGTCTTATTTTTTTACCAAGTTTTAAATATACACAAAAGCACAAAAACAAAAAACAAATACATTTAAATATGTATAAAAAAAGAGAAATGGTTGGATGTGGGAGTAAACATAAGAAAATTACCTCATATAAATTCCTCAATTTTCCCAATACAATGTTCTGCCAAGCTGCATATAGTTTTGCAACATAAATTGTGCCACTGTTGGGGACAATGTTTTTCTAAAAAGAAAGAAAAGGGCAAAAAGTTTAAATTTCTAGTTGGAATAAAAAATAACAAAAAAAAAAAATTCCAGATACTGAAAGCATTCTTTAATGGTCTTAAAATGAACAATCTGCATTGTATTTTTGATACATCCTCTGTGTATGTGTGTGTGTGTGTATATATATATATATATATATATATATATATATATATATATATATAGCCTATCTTAGAAGTAGTACAAACTAATGTGTTAAGTTTCAATATATGATTCCTAACAGAAAAAATATTTCACTGCCTGACGAGGTGCTAATAAGATAGTACTGAAACACAATGGCTCTTGTGTTACAGTAAATTATGTTTTTATTATAAGCTTATAATATATATATATATATATATATATATATATATATATATATATATATTAAAAACCTGGTATGACCAGGTACTAAATTAAATGCTGCTTGAGAAAGTTGAATGTTAGGTATCTTTTAATGTGATAAAAATTCATTTAAAGAAATTAAAAAATTCAAGCTTGTAGGTATTTATGGGGAATGCTATTATTTATGGAAATTCTTCAAATGGAACAGAAAGTTATAAACACATATTCAGCCTAAATCTCAAGCAGGTTAAGTTGAACTTACTTTAAACAAAAGGAAGAAACTATAAACAGTTTAATTTGTCAAAAACAAGAATTTTATGATAAAGCAAACTGAAATTCACAAACAAATGAAAATGTAAAAAAAACCCAAGTAACAAAGACTTAATAAAGGTATATATTTTATATGACAATCAGATTTTGCATAAAAAAATTAATATAATTGAAAGTGAATTTTAAACTGATTATTTTTGTCAGATATTTGGATGAGAAATTATGATATTCTTTGCTACTTGGACCAGTAAGCTGTTATATTCTGCCACCAATGAAGATCTCAACCAGATGATAAACTTGGATATTGTGAGCTTATTCATCAATGTTGCTGTCAGTGAAACTCTGTTGGTGATTTCTGATAAATTAGAAATGAAGCCTGGTGGACCTCAAAAAACAACTGTCAGGTAGGATAGGATAATGCACCACCTCACAGTAAAAGACCATCTTTGAACCGCAGGAAACGTTTCTGAAAACATTAAATATGACATCAAGGTTTGAAGACAAACCATTTCAAGACAATTTCACAAAATTGGCCTATTTGTATGCTGTTCTAGGAAAGAGTCACTGATTCACAAAAAAATACAAATTAGCAAGGTTAGTATTCACAAAAAATTGTGTACTCATGGTCAAATGTTGATTGGCCCCAAGTTTTTTTTCAGTGAAGACTCAAAGTTCAATTTGTTTGGGACTGATGGTAAGCAATATGTATGAAGACTAACTGGTGAAGCAATTAATAAGAATCGTACCAAGAAAACGGCGGATGTGCATTGTGGTATAGTGGATATCAGTTTGAAATGAGAAATTGGGGAGCTGAGTTCAAATTCCAGTTGAATTCATTGCATTCACTTATGCGCAAATACCCTTGGGAAAGGTATTAATCCGTCTCTTCCCTCCAGTTATGGGTTAAATAACAGGACAGATTGGGTTCTATAGCCTTGGCTGGCAACCAGTCTAACACAGACAGCAATGGCAACCTACTGCGGGATAATCTTCTGCCCAGTCAGTCATGTCTCTTTCGAGACATGATCGCCCAAGCGTGTATCATGTATGGCATTTAACTTACTTATAATATGATAGTTGAAATCACGATTAAGGCTTCTACTGGGCATAAAGTGTGGAATGAGTTTTATATTGTTATAAAGTAATAAACTGATCCCCCACTAATTAATACTTAATAATATAATACATCTCTTCCCCCTCTAGCTATGAGTCAAATAACAGGACAGATTGGGTTCTATAGCCTTGGTCGGCAACCAGTCTACCGCAGAAAACAATGGCAACTTACTGCGGGATAATCTTATGCCCAGTCAGTCATGTCTCTTTCGAGACATGATCGCCCAAACGTGTTTCATGTATAGCACTTAACTGACTGACCAAGAAAACAGTGAAGTTTGGTGGAGGCAGTGTAATGGTCTTTGGAATGATTTCTGCACCTGGAACTTTGCCTCTTGTACATTTAAATATGAGAGCAAGTGCAGGAGTATATAAACATTTGTTAGAACGTCAAGTTGTTCCTGTGTTTCAAAAATTGTTGTATTGACACTCTTGTATTTAAGCAGTATTATGCTCCATGCATAATAAGAATCTGTTCTTAGCTCTTTGAAATGATTCATGAAGAATCATTTCAAAGAGCTAAGAACAGATTCTTGAATGACCCACTCAGAATCTTGACATCATCATCATTCATCATTTTGCGGCCTCGGCCAAGATTCAAAATCTTGTCAGTAGCTGAATACTTGATGCTTCGCCAGAGCTACCAAGTGACACCATCACTAGATGGGTTGCCTCCCACGGCTTAAGAGAGGCCCATTCACCCTCATTAAGAGGATATCCTGCGCCAGTTTCCCAACCTGGTGTTTTTTACAACCTTGTGGTAAAAAAAAAGATATTATACATAAACTACTGCTTGTAGAAAACAGAAATTTTTGAATGTTTTTTTTTTTTTTAACGTCGGTAGCAACGCCTGTTCCTCTTTGGTCATTAAAGATATTATACATAAACTACTGCTTGTAGAAAACAATAATTTTTGAAAGGATTTTTTTTCCTTCTTGTTATAACGTCGGTTGCAACACCTGTTTCTCTTTGGTCATTAAAGATATTATACATAAACTTCTGCTTGTAGAAAACAGTAATTTTCAAAAGGATTTTTTTTTTAAAAACCCCAGTGAATACTTATGGAAAACACTAGGGGAGAAGGTAATGGCATAAAATCCGTTAAATGTTGAAAATTTGTAGCTGAAACTATATGAAGAATGGGCAAAAATTACAGTTACTGATTGTCAAAATTCAGTAAAGTTTTGTGTGAGATGTGTGAACAGTCATCAAAAATAAAGGTCATAGCACAAAATATTAAATTGAAGGTTTGTCTTTTATTTTGTTCTTATTTAACTAAAATTTAAATTTGTTCCCTAATTTTAGACTAATGAAAAACAATAAATATGTGATAAATTCCTTTCTATTGTTTTCTGTAACCTGAAAGCTAGCAACATTATTGGGGAGGTGTATGTCTACTATCAATGAAATTTTCATGCAATTTTGATAGTTAGTTTTGGAGATACTGAATTTTTCATTTTTGTTCATTTTTGTTCCCTAATTTTGGATACTACTGTTTATCAGAACACAATTTTGCCCCTCATCTGATGTCTGCATTCTTTAACTTTCAAAACAATCAAACATTTTCAAAACAATTCTATTTTCTTTTGCTAGCCAGTTTGCACATTTTTGCTGTTTCATAAAAATACACTTCTGCATGAAATTATACACCAGGTCAGATAATATATAACACAATAACCATTAGCTATAGTGTCAAGGAAGGAATTCTCATTTGTCTGCAACATCAAGTTAAACTCATCAGTTGAAATCTAGGCACATATCGATATGAGATGATCTATAATAAAAACACCCTTCAGAGTAACAACTATAACAAGTATAACACCAGCTTCTATGAATAGGAAGAGAAGAACCAAAGATAACACTGTCTACCATACATGAGTACATCTGAAAAGATACAAAGAATCTTTGGTGCTAACATCAAGACAGTATTCAAAAGTAATTTAAACCTATGAACCAAGTGTAGCTTGGTTCAAGAGAAAAATAAATAACTTGTTCAGACTGGCAATTAATACAAGGATAAGTTTAGCAAAATTTTAACAAAACATATCTTATACACTGGTTGTCACAAAAACAATTTTAAAACAATATCTTCTTTATTAATCTATTTTTTTCCATATTTTCAAGTATATTTAAAGCCTGTTTTCTTTTTTTTAAAAATACATTTTCAAAAGTCTATAAAAAATAATTGATAGAAAAAACATTTGATATGACCAACATATAAGCAAAACTCTAAGATGCCACCTCATTTTTCAAATATTTAATTGTACTTACAGTGGACTTATTGGTCATCATTGCTTTCTTTCTCAACCTGAAGCCATGAACTGCTTCATCAAGATATTCAGCAGCTTGGGAGAGAGATACATCAATTGGGTCTGAAGTAGGCCATGATGCATTCATGATACTTTCAGGCTGAAAATAAATAAATATATACTTAAAAAGTTTACCAAGGATGAGGGTACAGAAAATGCACAACATGAATGTAGGCATGTTTCAGATGGAAAAGTTTTCAATTTTACATCAAAGATTCAAGAATAACATTTAAAAATTCTTTAATGGCATTTGCAGAACTAAAATTGTATAAATATAACAACCCTATTCAGTCAGTTAAGTGCCATACGTGATCGAAAGAAACATGACTGACTGGGCAGAAGATTATCTCGCAGTAGGTTGCCATTGCTTTCTGTGGTAGACTGGTTGCCATCCAAGGCTATAGAAACCAATCTGTCCTCTTATTTAACCTATAACTGGAGGGGAGAGACAGATTAATATCTTTCCCAAGGATATTTGTGCGTAAGTGAATGCAAGAAATTCAACTGAAATTTGAACTCAGCTCCCCGATTTGTCATTCCAAGTCGATATCCATTGCACTACAAGGCACATCCAACAACCCTATTACTGATACAAATTGTTCCATCTAACACTGAGTTGATTTCCAAATGAAAATGCAGAATGGTCTGATTGAAGACAATACTTGGCAAGATGAATAGTTAAATCTGTTATCTTACTGACTTCATGATTTTACAAGTGAGCTCTCTAAAGCAAAAAACATCAGGAACAAGTTTTTCCTAAAGAGGGACAATTTAATACTCAAATGTAATCAATAGAATACAGGAATAATTTTTCCAGTCACTCACTTTAAACAACATCATTTGAGCCTTTCAACAAGTAATATACTTGATTTAGAAAATGGATGCTGGCAGTTGCAGTGAATGGACATCTTCTACATTATCCCAAGAAAAGATAAATTTTAAAGAAAAATTAAGGAAGTGATATTTATCTACTCATTTAGTACATTTTTTGTTTACTATTCATCAAAATACATATTTTATTTATTATAGTCCCTATTTGTTTATTTTTTAGGTTTTGTGGTGCATTGGATATCAACTCGGAACGAGAAATCGGGGAGCCGAGTTCAAATTCCAGTTGAATTCCTTGCATTCACTTACACGCAAAAAGGTATTAATCCGTCTCTTCCTTCCAGTTATGGGTTAAATAACAGGACAGATTGGGTTCTATAGCCTTGATCGGCAACCAGTCTACCGCAGAAAGCAATGGCAACCTACTGCGGATAATCTTCTGCCCAGTCAGTCATGTCTCTTTCGAGACATGATCGCCCAAGCGTGTATCACGTATGGCACTTAACTGACTGACTGAGTTATGCATCAATTGTTGTCAGCAAATGTTATGGAGTGCATCAGTGCATGGATATAACACATACAAGTCATGATCATCTATTGCAATCTGAAAGTCTATGGCAGTTCCTTATACCAGTTCCTCTATGACAAGAGAGTAGGGTTAGCCCAGTGTAATGCATTTCCCATTAGAAGTTCTTTCCGCACAGATCTGTTTTCAAAATAATAATCATTATATTACTTATCTGGAGGCACATATATGATGGATTAGCTACATCATATGCATGGAGCAACATCACATTTCCAGATGCTTGCTGCATATAGAGCTGCTCTTAGGCAGAAGACATCAAGACTAACCAAAGAAATGGTAAAAATATGCAACCAAAACTAACCTCTATTGATACAGGATCTGACCAAAGGAGCTAGAGAGGTATCATGCCAATCAATTTTATTGATATGTCATTGTCCATCAAACCTCTACAAACTTTGAACAAGTTTGGTAAAAAAATAAATAAATAAAATAAAAAATAAAAAAAATAAATAAATAAAAAATTAAAACTATAAGAGAACAGCACTGCCATGAAACTTTGGCATTGATCTCAACTTCCAGTTTCCCCACTGCTCTATACACTGTATATCCAAATTTAGTTTGTGCAGCCACCTCCAGATCCACCTATGAATTGCAAAAAAAGTCTTCTTCGCACATGAAAGACAACTATGATTCTTGAATTTCTAAAAGAAATATATTATTTTTTGGAAAGGAAATAAACTATTCTTCTAAGTAGATAAATCATATTACCTTAAGGCAAGATACGCACTGAGAAATATATAAGAGTTAAGGTATGTCTGTGACATGATATTAATAAAGATAAATGATGATATAACAGCAGAACAAAAGTTTTGCTCAATAACTTATGGATGATTGTGAAACTTACACACAAATGTAGTGTTTCCCAAGTTGATAGCCATTAGGCCACTGTGCACTTATATCAGTTCAAAGGATCAAATAACAGACTGATACATTAATAAATGACAATAGCACACACAGATTCTTATTTTTCATCATTAGTTCATGTGAAGGTGAGCCGGAGAGTAAGAACTTTTACTTTCTCTTGTAATGGATCAATCTTATATGATTACATTAGTCCTTCCTTATCCATGGTGTTTACATTTCAAGACTACCCCTACCAGAAGATGTCTGAAACGACAGAGAGTATTCAATTCTATATACGCTACTAGTTTTAGTGTATAAAATGCATATAAAAATTGAACAATTACTATAGGACAAAGTATGACTTTGTCTGAACACACACAGAGTTTTTCTTTCTTTTTGTTAACTTGTAGTCATATCAAATGTGGAAAAGGCTCTGGAAATAAATTCAAAGAGGAAACCCAGACTGGAGCCAAAAGGTAGTATGCTATCAAATGCAGTCAACATTCCTATTATTCCTGCAAGCAAGCTGTCCCCAAATGTAGTGCGGGCAGTGTACAGCCTTTGTCCAGGTCTGCAACCTGAAGAAGTCATTCCAGTCTTAACACTGAACGACTGAATTTTTAACAAATTGGGTGCCACTTTTATCTTGCAAGATAAGCCCATGCATACTAATTATATATATATATATATATATATATATATATATATATATATATATATCCAGGTAAAGAAGATCCAAGGTTTTTTTTTATTTTGAGTTCTCAGGCATTTATTTTTTTTAAAAAGTGCTCAATACAATAAATCTTGTAGAAAATTTCTATGTCTCGAGATTTCTATTTTTTTTTAACTAACATTGCCTGATGATGAGATAGAAATATCAAAACAGAAATTTCCATGTTGCAATGTATTTTTAATTGTATAACAAATATAATTATATATATATATATATATATATATATATATATATATGGTCAACAACTTTTCTTTCAAACATCTTTCATTAAATGCAGTTGACAAGGAAGATTTGATTAATTTTTTTATTAATTGTTCCCAGCATCTTAGCATTTTATGCTTTGTTGGTGATAAAGAATATAAAAATTGTCTATAATTTTTATTGTCCCAGGCACTTTTGGCTACTTCTATAGGCATTTTCAAGGGTGTTTATGTCTCGGCTGATACTCATGTTTTGACTGTAATGTATTAATTTATTTTGTTTTTGAAAAAGGAGTATTCATTCCAAACTCGTATGACTGAAAATTGCAGGAGCATCTTTTTATTTTTTAAAAAAAACTTTCAATATTCCATTTCCACTATTAAATTATGTAAGAGTGAAATTTTCCACTATAAAATAATGTAGGAAAGAATTTTTTTGATATATAGGGCCTCTTGAATAGCAATATATTTTTGATTTTGTGATTTATATAAAATTCTAGTGTTTTATACAAATATACATACTTATGATAAAATGTCCTTTACAAATTATACTGTGAGATTAAAAATAACTTATAATAATAATTAAATAGAACAATTACAATAATAATTAAATAGAATAATTACTATCAGTAGTAAAAGTTATGCGATAAGGAAGAAGATTTGTTCTTCTTGTAAATCACAGCAAACTCAGCTCATTTCTCTTTGGCATATTTGAATTGCCAACATCCATTATTTAGATTTTAGAGCCACTATTAAGTAAAATTTATGAATTTTTTATTTCTGGAGTTGAGTTTGAGTTTTGTTTAAAAGCAAATCAACCTTTGTTGATTTAATGCCAAAAAGGTGGGGTTTTAAAGTATTGTTTTTTAATGTTTGGTTATAATGAGAAGGTTGATTTAGTCAGATTTTAATGAAAATTTTGTTTTTATTCTTTTTTATTTTAGAATAGTGAAAATGTCTTCTAGTATTGTATTCAAAAATGTTTTACTGAGAATAATTTTTTCCTTCAAAAATGTGTTATGATAATAATGTTTCCTCCAAAAATGTATTGTTGGTAATATTTTTCCCTCAAAAATGTATATTTTTCTATACAAGTCTATTTTTATGGATATATTTCTATAAAAGTGTATTTTTATACTTTCGTAGTGTGTTGACCCCTGTTGGGAGGGTGTAACTATTTACCCATAGCTGGGACCATAGCAGGTGCTACCACTCCGGGTCAGGTTGGACCTGGGAACAATAGCAAGTAAGAGGTGGTTCCATGCTTCTCACAACCCCCCAATCAGAGACCTTGCTGCCAGATGCAGTTTACATTCATGCCCAGGACCTTCTGAAGTTGACCAAGGATTCAGTCAGTTAAGTGCCATGTGCGATACACGCTTGGGCGATCATGTCTCGAAAGAGACTGGACTGACTGGGCAGAAGATTATCCCACAGTAGGTTGCCATTGCTTTCTGCAGTAGACTGGTTGCCAACCAAGGCTATAGAACCCAATCTGTCCTATTATTTAACCCATAACCCATAACTGGAGGGAAGAGACAGATTAATACCTTTCCTAAGGGTATTAGCGCGTAAGTGAATGCAAGGAATTCAACTGGAATTCGAACTCGGTTCCCCAATTTCTCATTCCGAGCTGATATCCACTGTGCCACAACGCACAAGGATTACTGAGACAGAAAAAAATATTGGGGATGCACAAGAAATCACCATATCCAGACTAGTAACCTGAACCTTTCAGATTTTAGTTATTACATTTTTGACACTATACTCTCCACAATAAGTGTCTACAATATATAGCAACCTTCAATGAAGCCCACCACATCTCATATTTGAACAAACATGATTTACCTAAATATTCAACACCTAATGGTTGAAAGTTGGGATAGAAAAAAGTACAGCAAAGAAAAATTGAAGATTATTAGATATAATATATACTGCTAGGAAGGTTGGGTCTCTGTGTTAGGCCAGAAAGTTTTTCTTGTCAGAATCTATTTTACACATTTATAAAGCTACCATTGGTCGGTACATTGGATACTGTTGTCATATCTTGTTAGGTATTCCTGCTATTCATCTCAAAGTTCTTAAGAAAATGCAAAGGAGGATCTACAATGTAATCAGTCCTGAACAGGCATCTCAAATTCAGTCACTTTTCCACTGCTGTAATGTTGCTTTTCTCTGTCTTTTCTACAAATATTTTCATGGCAACTGCTTTGATGAGCTTTTTTCCTGGTGCCTTGTTCACATGAATTTATGCATGCCAGTAGATTGGCATGTAGGCCCCACCCTTTTACTGTTGAATTAGTTAAATGTAACTGCTACTTCTACTCCATCAGTTTCTTTTCTCACACTTCCTGCCTGTGGAACTTCCTCCCATTTGCTTGCTTTCTTGATAGCTACAATCTCCAAACATTTAAGTGCAATGTCAATTGCTATCTTCTACTTTCTTGAATCCAGTTAACCCTTTATCCTTTCTTCAATACCCACTGTATACAGTCTTTTCTCTCACTAACCCCCTGTGTACTCTTAGTGGTCCTACCTTGCTTGGGGTAAAATGATTAAAAAAATATTCACTGAGAATGGTAAGAGAGCTGACTGGCTCAAATGTAATAATCAAAACAAGAAAGGTAATATGAGTTTGAATATCAAATATTTCATTTAAAACCTTCAGCTAACATTCATATCATTAAAAATTAATTTCTGGCTGAAGTTTAATTTGTAAAAGCTGCAGATTGATCAATAGTAACAAAATGTTAACTATTAGTTTTAGTGCAAAGTTTGCAACTTAAATATATTTCTATGAAAATATTAAAAATCAATTGAACAAATATGTATTATATACTAGCATCATAGCCCAGCATTGCTCATGCAACTCAGAACCTTTTAGTAGAAGGAGAAGATGCCAATGAGAGGACTAGATGGAAATCATTTATTGAAAGTTGGAAAGGAGAGCTGATGTTTTGTGTGACATTGTAAACAACATTGCGTTTGTTTTTGTTTCAAAATTACAGAGGAAAATATTTACATTTTTTGTTGACTAAATGAATTTAACATAAAAATAAAAATTATTTATTTTGTTTTACTAAAATTAGAAATATGAATACTATTACACACTCAGTTCAGAAATTTTCGAAGAATATTTAAAAATGTAGACATTTAATTTTAGAGGAAAAAGTTACATTAATGCCACACGAATTACAGACACTTGATTTCGTGCATGAAATATTTAGCAAAAAAATAAATAAATAAATAAATAAATAAAGTTTTTATTTTTTTATTTTTTTGTTTCAAAATTACAGGGAAAAATATAAAGGCTCATTTTTCTTTTTTAATAAAAAAATATTTTAGTCGCATTTGACACATCTGATTTGATTTCTGTGACGTAATTTGGCAACCATCTTAGATGTTTTACGAAGCAAATGTAAACAATCAGCTCCATTAGCCAAAAAGTGCAAAAATTGCTGAACTTAAACTCAAAAAGTATGTGTCGACCTGGCTTCCCTGTAGATATGTGTCCCTAGAAAGTTTGAATGGCGTAACTTAAAAAATGTAGGCATGCATAGATTACCATGACACACAGACTCACAGATTGCCTTTTATATATATAGATTTCAAATACTCACCTTTCCTAAAAGACTCCAAATATGTTCACAGGTGTGGGGACATAATGGTGACAAAATTATTGTTTGAACTTCAACAAATCTTGTGATAAGTTCTTTATGCATTCCATCAAGACACATTTCTCGATAATTATCTCTCAATGCCTGGAAAATAAAACATACAGATTAGTTTGAATAATATGAAAACAAATTGTTTTTTTAATAGTTAAAATAAATATATTTCACAAAATTGGAGCATGCCATGATTTAATTTCAAATAATGAATAACTATATAAACTGGTTCCATTTACTAAATAACAAATAGATCTTGCAAGCTACTTATAATAAAAATTTTAAACAAAAAATCATTTATGAATGTTAATAGAAAATCTTTTAAAAATATATAAAGAAATCTGTGCATCAATTTCCTTAAATTCTCATAAGCAGTAAATAATTGTATAGATAAAGAATATTTTATGAATTGCATACAACAAAAACTTAATGTTTCTCACCATAGCATAATAGTTTGAAAACTAGTACAAGCATATTAAAATACAACAATAGTAGTTAAAATATCAAAAGTTGTCTACTGTGCCACATTAGTTATTATTTGTACCATAAATTTAACCCACTTATTAAATCTACACTAATAAGTTTGTGCTCAACTAAGTTTAGTAAATAACTATAAATCTTCATGTAAAGAAGAAAAGTACATTAATGAGAAAAAAAAGTAAAAAACTTATTAATGTTAACGGATGAGTAAATTTGAGTGAATTTAAAAAAATATTATTTCAATAAATAATTAATTTTTCTAACAAATTGTTTTGAGACTATTTGTCATTATTCCTCATTTTTAAAAAGATCCCCTCCCACAAGCAATTAGCCAAAACAATTTGTTAAAAACAACAAAAATCAATAAATTTTCATTATATTTTTAAAGCATTTCACCCCAAGAAAGACAATAGAGTGAATATCGTTGCATGTAGGTGCATATCTGTATATATTTGATATAAATGGAACTGTGTGTGTGTGTGTGTGTGTGTGTATCCATTACCTATAGACTCCAAAACAGCTGAAAATTTGCACAGTTGTACTATAAGCTTGAAAATTTGCACAGTTGTACTATAAGCGTCTGCGAGTGTTCCTAGCTAGGTTTTTTGTCAAGGTACTCCTGATAAATATCGAAAATCGATAATCAAAAAAATCGGTTTATAGAAGGAGTGGTCAGATTTTGATCAAATTTGATACACTCATAGACAAAGGCATAAGAAACGATATTCAGAAGTTTCAAGGTTGCAGTTCTTACAATAGTGCAGAAAATCAATAATATATATATGTATAAATCGATACCAGGAAATCAAAATTTGACTTACATCCATTCATTTTACTTTCAGTCTATGGTTTCACTTTAACTGGAAATATTTTATTCTTTTGTGCCAACATCCAAAGATTCTGAGCTCTAGGACCATGGACTAGTTTTAAAGCTTTCATTACACCCGAGGAACGCCGGGCTATACTGCTAGTCTGTATATATTTGACAAGATGTCAAACTGCAGCAATTCTTAGACAAAGTAGTAAAGGAAAGCAGGAAGAAAGGAATAACCACCAATTATAGGAAGACAATATATATGGTCATTAGCAAAAGGGTAGCTCAAGAAATTAGTTAAAAATTGAAGACATCTAAATCAAACAAATACAGAAATTTAAATACCTGGGGAATGTTTTAACAGACAACAGAAAATGTGACACCAAAAATCTAAAACCACATTGCAATAGTATAAGATGCCTTCTAAAAGCTAACCAAAGGATTAAGAAACAGAAAAACTATGTTAAAAACAAAGAAGTGTGCTGAACTGCAATGTAATAACAATTTTTCTATAGAGCAGAGTATGCTGAATTATCTATATTTCTTGAATATGATGACTTGAAAATTTCTAAATAAAGTCATCATGTATAGTTATATATAGACGAATAAAGACAAAAGAAAAACTTTTCTTAGTCATTCTATTTTGTCCTCTGATAGACTTTATCAAGGATCTGTGTTAGCTTATGTTTATAACAGACCTTATACTAAATCATTATTTTATATATTAAAGTATTACACACAGTACAAACCTGAAATTCATAAAACCCAGTTTTCAAGGCTTCTTTAAACAACATCTTCTCATAATTTTCCTCTGTTTCTTGTAATTTCTTATTCATTTCACTGAAAATAAAAAACCAAAGCAGAATTTATAATATATTCATCTTTCTAACATGTTAATACAAACAGTTATTAATTTTTAGTAAATGAACTTTATTCCTTTAAAAAAGAAAAATATTGAAAACAAGCTGTATTTTGAATTATTTTACAGTTCAAACAAATAATTTAAATATTGTGAGATAAAGAACATTATTTGTGGAATATTTAAGAATACAAAGAAGAAAAAACTTAACAGTTAATAAGTTGATTTCTCTAATTACATGAAAACGAGGTCGATTATGTTTGTTCTTCGGTGATCCATGTTCAAACTCAAATATCGACAGCAACTCTTTATTCATACATGACAGATTATTTCAGTCATAATCATTGATACATCAGCAGTTGCCCTGAGAAGTGCACGCCATATTGCTTATCTAAATAAAAGACCCTGCAAGGGGAAATGGTTTACCAACTTTGAGTTGATTAGAACCTTTAGTACTTTGCCAAAAAGAGGTAGAAAGATAAGAGGCCAATAGTTTACATGAGACCTTAAAAACTGAAACTACAAAAAAAGAATTTTCAACAAGCGAAAAAAAGCAAGAAGCAGCAAAGCATTTATTGTACAGTTTAGAAAAAACAAGAGCCAGTTCAGGAGCATATTTCTTAAGGACTATTGCAAGAATACAATAGAATATAGAGAATATAGCAAAAACCATGAACAGAGTTATATGCCTATGACACAATATAGACAAAGATATTCCAGATGAGTAAAGAGTAGAACTAGAAGAGAATTTAAAAGCAAAACATTCTGCTTTATCAGCAGAAGATGTTAACACTTCAAATGAAAGTGAAGAAAGGATGGATAGAATTAACACACTATTACAGAGTCACGAGAACGAACCAAACTTGTTAGAGTCTATATAGTGCATCATTCTATCAATGAGCAAAAGACTTAGCATCTTTGATGACAGGTTTATAATTATTATGAGTATATAAAAAGGTCTCTGAACTCTAATCTTAACTGTTAGATACAGTTAGAAAAAGTGATTTGTGTGGGCTATAGCAGCTGAACAGATCAATGTGAACCAAAGAGAAGATTGTGGTTTCCCCTAGTATCATCGACACTAGTTTTAAACCAAAAAGAAAACTCTATAGCACAATTCTCAGTAGGAATGTTAAAAATATCAATCCAAGAGTTGTTTTGAAGAAAATAGCAAAATGAATAATGATCAGGACACTGATAAAGTCCTGTGCATATGATGTTCCTTTTTAATAAAAAAACTCAAAATAAGAACTCAGGCTCTTGATTAGAATGGTGAAGCTTGAGCTGTTAGTCTTGACAGGGTTTGGCATGCTGGCCTTCTGTGCAAGCTCTAGAGCTATAGTATTTCTAGATGATTGTTTGATTTAAGCCAATTATTTCTATCAAATCATGAAATGAAGGTTGTTTTGAATGGGTAAGCTTCCAGATACTTTCTTATGAATGCAGGCATCACTCAAGGCTCTATCCTGGGTCCTATGCTTTTTCTGATTTTCATCAATGATCTTCATGATGTAATCAGTTTCTAAGTAGACATCTATGCAAATGACACCACCATTTACTCCTGTCTCAATATGAAATCTGCCAAGGCTGACAAAGTAAACCTGGCTGCTGCTATTCAAAAGAACTTACGATCTGTGATTAAATGGGGTAGGAAATGGCTTGTAAATTTTTATGCATTCAAAATGAAGCTGCTCTCCTTTAACCACCATAAAGAAACTTTCCTGCCTATCATCAGAATGGATAACACTAGTCTCCTAGACTTGGCCCCACTCTCTCAATTGACTTTAAATGGAATGACTACATCAAATCTATAGTTGCATCTACTGCTAGGAAGGATGGATCACTGTATAAGACCACAAAGTTTTTCTTGCCAGAATCCATTTTATACATTTATAATTCTACCATTCGTCCATGCAATGAATACTGTTGCCATATCTTACTCCTGCTATTCATCTTAAGGTTCCCAACAAAATCTAATCCAAATATAATCGGTCCTGATTTGCCAGCCCAACTTTCAGTCGCTTTCTTACTGACATGACGTGACTACCCTCTGTCCTTTCTACTTTTCATGGCAACTGCACTGATGGCCTTTTTTTCCCTGGTTCCTCAACCACATGAATTTAAGTGTGTGCTAATAGATTGGCATCTAGGTTCCACCCTTTTACCATCAAAATAATTAAATGTAACTTTTCTACTGGAATAGTTTCTTTTCTCGCACTTCCTGTTTGCAGAACTCTTTTCGATTTGCTTGCTTC
>JBBBDQ010002327.1:1480000-1563239 GCA_037127315.1 Ascarosepion bandense
ATATTTCCAATAACGTACTCAAATGCCTGTAATCAGATCAGGGATCACAACGCCACTATTTTGTCAATGTCTTCGACCATCCCCCACGGTAGGGATGGACTTATATTTTCAATTTAATTCTCTTTATTATTAATAGCTTAAATGTTCTATGTTTACTGTGTGTTAATATTTACTCTTTGATAATGGCTTATGTGAGCCGAAAGCTTAGACCCGATAAAAAATCAACAATTACTGTGATTTTTTGTTGTCTTTCAACGATATCACCATCAAATATATCAGACAGTATGAACGGATCCTACACAAAATTAATAGACAGAACTTGTCTATATTATTCAATGAAACCTGCATTAATAAATATATATATATATATATTAGTCATCCACATACAAGCCTGTATTGTTGTACCACAGCTCATCAGAGTGGCTAGACACATCCATTTGCTTCTGGCCGGAATCGAAACTCGACTGATTTGGTGTCGGTCGGAGTCGCTACCCACTAAGCCATAGGCGCATGGACACACACATACATACACAATGTTATAATATTAGATATATATATATATATATATATATATATATATATATTTATTTCATAATGAGAAAAATTACATTTACTTACTTGTTAAAAACAGTATCATTAAAATTGAAGTCACCAGTTCTTAAAGTTTCTATTTGTGGGATAATCTCTTTAACCCACTCAAGATAAGCATGTATCCTTAAAAGCCCACTGTCAGCCATTTTCTCCACAAAATTGGCATCTTCTATGGAATCACCAGCATCAGCTAAAGCCATTCTCATTCCTTTGTAATGATTCAAAAAACAAAATCTTTTACTTATAATATTAAAAATTAAATCATTAATAATTATGAGTAATTATAAATTTTAAGATATTAGTTAATTTTTTAACTGAATATTAAGAGGGACATTGAAAAACACACATATGCATAATGAATTATAGGGAATTTTTTTCTTTTCTAAAGATTAAAACAAGGCATTCAAATATGTCAGAACCAAATTCATTTAAATTGATGAGCTCAAATCAATTTTTTTTACTAAATCTATTTGTCAGGATAGACCTTACATAAAATAATGAAAGCAATCGATTTGAGGGGATAAGCTCAAAGTTACAGGCAATTTATCAGAAAAAATTTGAGTGGATGAAGTGAAAGCTCTAACTTTATCTGAATTCATTTGTTAAAATGAGAAATGATCAACTTAATCATTTGCTCTGAGAGAATGAATTTAATGGAATCTCAAAAGCAACTGATTAAAGAAAATGAACACAGAAAAACAACATGTTTGAATGAATCTCTGTCAGGGTTAGCTGAAAAGTATTGTAACCAATTTATTAAGATGAAATTTAAAAAGGATAACAGAACCAAGAGACAAGAGGAGATAAACTCAAATCAATATTTTAGATTCTAATGATGTAACAGGATGGCATTAAAACTGAAATTAATTCACATCAAGAGAAGAATGAAACAATGTAATATGACATTGTTTTCAAAATAATATACCAGAACCAACTGATTTTGAATTCAGAGTAATGTGTTCATAGCAATTTATTTGAGAGGCCAAACTTTAAACAAAATGCTTTGATCAATTGATCCACTGAATGGGTAGAGCTATGACATATTCCAGGATTGTTCCTAATTAAGTTTTGTTTGCTGAGTGTGGCTACAGTGAATTTACTGAGATCATCTGCAACATGTCCTAGACATTCTCAATAGGCTTTTAAATCTGGCAAATGCTTAGATCTGCAACATGACCTAGACATTCTCTAGGCTTTTTTAATCTTGCAAATGCTGAGATCTGCAACATGCCCTAGACATTCTCAATAGGCTTTCTAATCTGGCAAGGATGTGTGTTGTGGTGCATTGGATATCAGCTCGGAACGAGAAATCGGGGAGCTGAGTTCGAATTCCAGCCGAATTCATTGCATTCACTTATGCACAAATACCCTTGCGAAAGGTATTAGTCTGTCTATTCCTTCCAGTTATGGGTTAAATAACAGGACAGATTGGGTTCTATAGCCTTGGTTGGCAACCAGTCTACCGCAGAAAGCAATGGCAACCTTCTGCGGGATAATCTTCTGCCCAGTCAGTCATGTCTCTTTCGATACATGAACGCCCAAGCATGTATCACGTATGGCACTTAACTGACTGAATCTGGCAAATGCTGAGATCTGCAACATGTCCTAGACATTCTCAATAGGCTTAAATCTGGCAAATGCCGAGATTTGCAATATGTACTAGACATTCTCAATAGGTTTCTAAATCTGGCAAATGCTGAGATTTGCAATATGTCCTAGACATTTTCAAAGGTTTTTAAATGTGGCAAATACTGAGATCTGCAACATGTCCTAGACATTCCCAATAGGCTTTTAAATCTGGCAAATGCTGAGATCTGCAACATTCCCGAGACATTCCCAATAGGCTTTTAAATTTGGCAAATGCTGAGATCTGCAACATGTCCTAGACATTCTCAATAGGCTTAAATCTGGCAAATGCTGAGATTTGCAATATGTCCTAGACATTCTCAACAGGCTTCTAAATCTGGCAAATGCTGTGATCTGCAAAATGACCAAGACATTCTCAATAGGCTTTTAAATCTGGTAAATGCTAAGATCTGCAATATGTCCTAGACATTTTCAATAGGTTTCTAAATGTGGCAATTGCTAAGATCTGCAATATGTACTAGACATTCCCAATAGGCTTTTAAATCTGGCAGATCTGCAACATGTCCTAGACATTCCCAATAGGCTTTTAAATCTGGCAGATCTGCAACATGTCCTAGACACTCTCTAGGCTTTTTAATCTGATTACTGCAGAGATCTGCAACATGTCCTACACATTCTCAATAAGCTTTTAAATCTGGCAAATGCTGAGATCTGCAACATGTCCTAGACATTCTCAATAGGCTTTAAATCTGGCAAATGGTGAGATTTGCAATATGTCCTACACATTCCCAATAGGCTTTTAAATCTGGCAAATGCTGAGATCTGCAACATGTCCTAGGCATTCTCAATAGGCTTTTTAATCTGGCAAATGCTGGAGACAAATTTTGTGCCAGCCATGTACAATGAAAGATTGATTTATCTTGTTTGCTCAAACCATCACAATTGGAGAAACATGGTGAACATAAAATGGTTTCATATAAATCTGCAATAAGATCTTTGTGTTTATTACACCTGTCAAGACAGATTAGTTTCACTAGTGATCCTTGTAAACTCCAATAGAACACCATTACAAAGCTACCACCAGTTTGAAAAATACCCTGATGACAAAGGCTGGGCACAAAGACACTTACAAACTCCACCACAAATAAAAAGGGTTGGAAATGTAATTTATCTAACCAGGCAACACAGGCTAAATCCATAGTCTCATGCAATCTCTTCCACAAATGAAAAACATGACATCTGACCAGGCAACACAGGCTGGATCCATAGCCTTATACAACCTCTTCCACAAATGAAAAGAGATACCAATATGAGTTATTTTATAAAATATAAAGTATTTTTTAAATCATTCCATGCCACTAAGATGCAAAAGTTTACTGAGTGTGAGAGAATGTGGGGGGGACATTAAGGAGAAAGAACATTAAAAGAACATTAATTAAGAACAAATAAAATTAGTTTTACTAATTTTGCTAAAATTAAATATTACACATATTCTGCTGAAGAACTTGAAGCCAAAATCTTTATTTACCATCAGCTGAGTATTTATTAAGGGCTTCTTCAAGTGTCAAGAAATTTCCAGTTGATTTTGACATCTGAAAAAAAAAAAAAAGAAGAGAAACCTTTTACTTGTGTATTTGTATTTCTTGTAATCATAGCTGACAAATCTGGTTAGTCAAATATGTGTTTGTTGACAACTGAATTCAATGATATTAGTTAGAAATTGTTTGCATACTATTCTACCTCAGTCTAATTATTGCTGTTTCTGTGCAGTAGCAACATACTGCAAAATTAGAGTGTTTTATTATTTTTTTTTCATTAATAGTATAAGCAAACAGACTTATGAATGTCCAGGAGGTCTAATTGATCATTCTTCACTGATGACAAGTTCAAACACTTAAGGAAAGCATTCTAGACTTATTAAAGTATATTAGATATGTACTAAATAAAATAAAAAAAAAATGTGGAAAAAAAATAGTTATCAAATAAAATTTGAAATCTATAAAAGAAAGGAAGTAATATTTTTAAGATTTTTAATCTTATTTTGAAGATTTTTAATACATTGAAATTTGAAGCCATATTTAAAATGTAGATAAAAATAAATTTTAAAATTAAGTATGAAAGAAAGATATAAAGATAAATAGAACAATTAGGATATAAATAATTAAAAAGAAACACTAAAAAACAGATTGTAAAACGTGCAGAAAAAAATAAAACATGAAATAAAAAGGAAATTACCTTGTCAGAATTCAACAGTAAATGACCATTTGCACGTATACTTTTTGGCCATTTCGAACTAGAAAAAAATTAAAAAATTATCAAAGAGTCTAGATACAAGATAAATGATTATCCATCACATTTAATAGATTTACACTATAAAAAATTACAGCCAATCTGAAAAACATTGTCAATAAACAAGAGTATTTTTCTAATCCCAATTTCTTTCTGCATTTCCTTCTTCTTTTACTATCTTTTATCTGAGAGACAAGAATTTTTAATAAGATATGCAACACTAAATTAAATTTCAATTAGAGACACTTATAAGTAAAAGATTACTCCAGAATACTATAATTTTATAAAAACATGTAAAAAATCAATACTTTTCTTGGTTACCAGGTGTGGTAGTATCACCTTCAATTTCTCATCTATTAGAAAATAAACACTGTTGACAATTTTTATCCAAGAAATTATGGAATCCATTTTAAGAAAAAGAAATGTTGAGAAACATAACTCATACAAAGAAAAAAATTTATTATTATACTAGCTGAAAATCTACACAACAAGCTGAATTTTAAGCTATTTCCTGTTAAAAAGTTCATTTTTAATAGTTTTTTTTTTTTTTTTTTAGTCATGTCACTACCATCAATTCTTGGATTGTATTTAACTTAAATATCCAGGGGAAAAGTTTTCAAGTGCAGACATTTTTTGGAGAAAATCTATATTTTTTCTTGATTGAGTTCTTATTTCAGCAATAAACAGATACAATAACAAGAAGAAAGAAAAGTAACGTTTTTTTTTTTTTTTTTTTTTTTTGGCTACACAATTTTCAACTTGAAACAAAAGCATTCAATTTAGCTAACCTGACTGAAAGGGTCCATTTTAGCATTATGCCTACATTGAACTATAAATCTTTCGTTTGTGTATCCTTCTCCTTATATTCAAATTTAGTTCTTATAAATTGTGTAAGTTTGCTAATTTCTCTTTTCGTAATGAATAAAGTCTTTCTAAAGATATTATTTTCTCATTTTAAACCTCTTACTAAAAATATTAAGACGTGTTGGAATTTTCAAAAACTAATGTAATTCAAATAACTAAATCTACACCTGACCCTAATGGAATATTTTTTCTTCTATATAAAAATGTCCAACACTTCTTAAATGGTTACATACTAACTTAAAGTTGACATGGAAAAATTACTATATCAGCCATCAGTGGATGATAGCTGATGGGGTTTACATTTTTTTTTTTTTTAATCATATCACCCCGAGCAAGGCGGTAATGTCACTGAAGTGCAGGGGGCTATGTAGGAATGAAAAGATTGGAAAAGAGAAAGCCGGAAACCACATCCTAAACACAAGGGATGAGCCTCTTCACCTGTTCAATAGACATGGGTGGAGTGTGAACCGGGCAATAGTTTAGTCTATCTACTCCAATTACATACCCAAAGAAAAGAATTCTAAAGACATCGGTCAATTTCGGCCAATTTCATTTCTCAATGTAGAAGGAAAGATATTTTTCACAGTTTTGGCATTGAGATTGACCAAATACCTTCTCAATAATGAGTATATCAATACTTCATGGTGTTCCAGGAATAGCTGGTTGCTTAGAGCATGGAAACATGATTTGGGAGGCCATTCAAAAAGTGAAAATTAAAAGAAAAGATTTGGATGTCATTTGGTTGGATTTGGCTAATGCCTACAGATCAATACCCCACCAAATAATACAATTATCATTACAAATGTACCATATTCCTGAAAAAATATCTAATATGCTAGGAACATATATTGATGGTTTCCTTACGCATTTCACTAGAAAAGACTATATGACTAAGTAGAATAGACAAAGTTGGAATTGCAATGAGATGTACAGTGTCACCCATACTTTTCGTTTTAGCAATGCAGCTGATTCTCAAAGTAATAAATGTATGTAGATGTAGTTGAGTTTAGTGGAGGTTGTCAAATGCCACCAGTGAAGGTGTTCATGGATGAGACTACAATTGTCTCATCTAAAATAAGTTCAACTTGCAAGATATTAAGCTTGATGGATGACTTGATAAGTTAGTATAGAATGAAATTTAAACCAAACAAGTTCAGAAGGCTTTCTCTTAGAAAAGAAAAATTGAATCAAAACAATAATTTTATAGTAGGTGGTCAACAGATTCCTACCATATCAGAAAAATCAGTGAAAGTTTTAAGACAGTGGTATGATCAATCATTAAAAGATACCAACCAAGTGAAAGAAACATCCAGATTATTACAATAAGATAGATTTTTGTCCTCTAAAAGGAAAATACAAGGTATGGTGCTTAGAGCATGTACTTATTCCAATGCTACTATGGTTTCTACTTGTATACAAATTTGGAACGAGTACAGTTGAGTCAATGGAAAAAAAAAAAGAAAAAAAAAGAGGATCCAAAAATGGTTGGGTTTACCCCCAGGTTTATCTGATATTGCATTGTACTGCCGACAAGAAAGCTAAAGTTGCCATTCAAATCAATTGTTGAGGAGTATAAATCTGGGAAAATCAGACTTCAAATGATGTTAGATGACTCCAAGAATAAGGCAATAAAAGCATTAAAAATGGGGAGAAAGCTGAAGGCCAGAGAGACTATAACAAGTGCTAAGACAATCTAGTTTTCAATGAAGTCATCGGATACACCTAAGCAGGGAAACAAGGGTTAGGACTAAATGAAATAATGGTGGTCAAAAACTTCTGGCAAAGATTCACTGAGGCATGATCATCCAAAATAAGGAAGATAATAAAAGACTCTTAAAAAGAGTACAACAATCCCAACAAGGCCAATGGACAAACTGGGAGGAGACTCAGCAGAAATCTATTACTTGAAAAAACATTTGGCAGATGGTTCCACTCAGGCTGAGTTTTTTAATACTTTCCACATATGACATGCTATCATCTAAGAACAATCTTGTTAAATGGAAGAAAAAGATTCAACCTGTCCCCTGTGTAAGGAAAATCCACGAACATTAGAACATGTTCTTAGTTCTTATAAAACAGCTTTTGTCAATGGAAGATATACCTGGAGGCATAATAGTGTTTTGGATGAGATGGTCAAAATTATAAAGAAATATATGAAGTCTGAGTCATCTAATTCAACTCAGAAATTTGTTGCAGAGGGAAAAAGATATGTCAGCTCAAAGTAAACAAGCAAATATCTAGCTATACCTGGACAAAATCTCCTTAGTTCTGGTGGCATTTGGGAGGTATCTGCAGATCTTCCTGGTTGGCGCAATGATTACCCCAAAATAATATCAAGTAAAGGTCTGCAATCAGATATTGTTTTTCTATCAAGGGTGAACTATAAAATCATCCTGGTTGAATTAACAGTCCCATATGAAAGCTGGATGGAATAAAGCCATGGATATAAAACTAATAAATATGAAAATCTAAAGTCAAAGCTGGTAAAGGAAGGAGATAATGTAATTATTAGAGCAGTGGAAATTGGAGCAAGGGTTTTTTTTTGGTTTTTTTTTGCAGATACTCTGTACCAATTTCTGGCCTAAATTGGAATCAAAGGGTGTAATAGGTCCAAAAATATAAAACGTCTAATAGAAGTAACTGAAAATAGATCTATGTGGATATGGAAAAAAAAAAAATTCATGGAATATTTTAGCAAAAATGATGACATGACATGACTGCTTGTAAATACATAATGAGGCTCACATTGTATTCTCAGAGGTTTGTTGTTTTATTTTTTTCGTAAATCTAATTTCACCGTTGGATATTTGAACTAGTATATCTATGTTACGCTAGAAATACTAGTATATCGTTATAATGAGGCATCACATCAGTAAGGTGGGCCAGTGTGCGAGTGAAACCATTGAGAGGAAGGCCTTGAAATGGTGTACATTCTCTCCTGATGACCCTAATTAATTTAAATATGAATTTGAGAGGAAGACATTCAAAAGAAATATCAATGCTATAGAGAAGCTCAGTGTAAGTGTCATTGGCATGAGGAGCCTTGTACATTCAGCTCTCTTTCAGGTAAGTCTCAATTACTTTTCAAGTAAATACCTTCTTCAAACATACCTCATTAGTAACCAGATAAGATTTGTTGGTCAAAGCTCTAATCATACCTAAGTGATACAATGATAGGCAGACAAGAGACATTTAGTAAATATAAGCATATAAAATACACACAAATATATTTCTCACCATAAAAAATGTTTTAGAGTGGTACCTTCTTTTCTGCTCTTTGAAACTCACCCTTAATTCATAGCTGTACTGATTGGCTTTTTACCCATAATATTAACATAAAAGCATTTTTCCATAAAAGATTTTGCAAAATGATAGCAAAACTGATTGCATATATTTTTTCACAAAATCCCACTATAGGTGTTTAACATCAATGTCAGATTTTAGATCTCACCTATCATCTTTCCACATTGCACAATGGTTGTACAGGTAATATGTCAAATGGTTGGGAACCAAATCTTTGCCAGATACCCGAAGATCTACTGGATACCAGTATTCAAATTCCATTTTGAGCTTGTCAAGTGTGATTTGGGGTATATCAGTCTTTGGGAAAGGACAGTTCTTGTAAAAGATATAGTCCCATACTTCTGGTGTCATTTGTTCTGGTCTGGAGAAAAAAAAACAAAATATGGATTGATAATTTTTTTCTTTTTAAAATTAATGTTTGTATTTTATATTCTTAGTATAAAATTTAGTAAAAATTACATTTTTGTTATTCACACTTGCAAATTTTAAAAATTATGAATGTTCAGTTTTTAAATGTTTTAAGAAACTTTTGTAATATATGTAATATTGATAATTAAAATATTTAACAAAATTGATGATTAATAGTAACAATGTAGAAATAATTTGAGACAGTTTTTTAAAGATAATTTGTACTCCCCCTGAAACAATGAAATGAAGAGTTATTTGACATTTATTAAAATGGCTGATTGGAATACTGTCTAATTCTTTGTGTCATAAAGAAATGAGAATTAAGATAAAAACTTATAGGTGAAAAAGCAAAACCAATAAACCAGAAAATTACAAAACAAAGAATTTTTAATACTTGTATTTTATTTTTACCTGATATTTGCTGGTCCTAACTTGCTTCCATCAACAACTCCTCCTTGTAGAAGATGAACAACAGTGTAGAATGCCATATAAATTGTTGAGTCAGATAAAGATTCTATTAAGTATTGTTCATCCCAAGGCAACTTTGTTCCTAGAGGAATAAAGTAAATTTGCTTAAAAATTACTACCTAATTTTATAAAAATAAATTTTAAAATATCAAATAAGAAAAGGTAACATATAAGCGATTTCAAATGAAATTATGAATCATTACGTTTTTAAATCCAAATTAAAAATTCAAAAAAATTTAAATCACATTTATGATATCTTTTTTCTTTTAGTAATTCACTTATTTCCTTTTTTTTTTTTATCTGATACTTTCTCAATCTATTTTAGTCATGGCTTGAATTTCCTGAAATTTTAATATTTAAATATTAAAATATTTTTTACACAACTAAAGATATTTCAATGTTCAATGCCTAGTACGTGTTGTGCAAGGTATTGTGACAACTGATATTGGTTCGTCAGATTTGCATGTACTATTTTTTTGTTTTTTACTTATTTTACATTATCATTGACACAACATACAAAAAATAGAAAGAAAGCATCTTTTTCGATACAGACTGTACATCTGATGAAAGACAATGAATTAACTGGATCAATTGAAACATTGTAATAACAACATAAAGATTGCAAAAACTTATATAATGTGTTATAACGATTTCTGGTTGAACAATTATGTGAAATGACCTTTCTTTTCATTTAATACAGACACCATTAACTGCTGACAACAGAAATAAAAGTCATGACATTTGAAAGAGTAAAAAGAGGTCTTCTTGCATAAATCACAGATGGAGGAAAAAATACAATGAAAATTGCAGTAAACATGACTTTGATATGGAGTGTATTTGAAGACATAGATTTCCAGTATTAAATGTCATTGAAAAAGACAAAAGGGAAAATAAAGGCAAATGTTGATACAAAAAGAGAGAAAAATAAACAAACTGAAATTTGTAAATATAACAAACAAATCCAAACAGTATGATCAAGTCACACCACTCAATAAAACAGTAACTTGCTTCTAAGTGTTATGATAGGCAATCTTAGAAACTAGATACAAAATTAGCGGCATAGATGGATGAAATGAGATTTAAAATATAGCCTATAAATCAAAATATCAATCAACAAAAAAAATTGGACATAAAAGTTTCCCAAATTATATTTGGCAGATAACGAAATTGCTACACAGAATAATCCTGACTACTTAGCTATCAAACTTAATTTCATCCAGTTACAAAATGAGAAATAGACCCCCATTAATTTTGACTATTACATTGCTTGGCACTTTGACAAATTCACCTTCTCTGTTGTTTTTCAAACAATCTTAATATGTAACAGGGCAGTGACCCTGATAGAGTAATACTAGTGCATGGAAGGTGGTTAATAACTTAAGGCTTTGAGAGACTTAATAACTCTTAGCAAAAAAAAGTAGAGATATTAGGAGAAAAATATGGAAGTATCATTAATCAGATTGAAGACTAACAGAAAAAAGTTCAGTTAAGAAATATTCGTTTAAACTTATAAAATAGTTACAAAGAGGGTCTTAGAAGAGTATGAATTCAAATTAAACTAAGATTTAATAAAAGTCAGCATAACTGACACCTACTGTAAATCCCAAGAAATTTGTCATTGCATGACCAATAATTTTGCTAAATATTTGCAGGATTTTATATATTTTTTGCATTGGTTTGTTTAGTAACTTATCAGGTATATTCATGTTGAATTCAATAAAAATTTTGGAAGCTTAGAAATCTAGGCAAATTTTTTTTAAATTCTTTTTTTTATAATTGTTTCACACCTAACAAGGTGGGACTGCCACTAGTGTGCAAGGGGTTACAATGAGAGAAAAGACTGGATACATTGGGTATTAAAGAAAGGATAAAAGATGAATGAGATTCAAGAAGATAGAAGGTGGCAACTCACATTGCATTGAAATGTTTGAAGATTGTAGTTTTCAGGGAAACAGGTAAACGGAAGGGACTTACACAAACAAAGTGCAAGAAAAGAAACTGTTGGAGTAGAAGTGGTAGTTACATTTAATCATTCCACTGGTAAAAAGATGGGGCCTAGATGCCAATCTAGTCAGTCAGTTAATCAGTTAAGTGCCGTACGTGATACACACTTTGGGCGTTCATGTCTCTTTCGAGACATGACTGACTGATCAGAAGATTATCCTGCAGTAGGTTGCCATTGCTTTCTGTGGTAGACTGGTTGCCAGCCAAGGCTATAGAACCCAATCTGTCCTATTATTTAACCCATAACTGGAGGGACAAGACAGATTAATACCTTTCCTGTCTCGTCCCTGTAGCACACTTAAATTTATGTGAACAGACACTGGAGGGAAAAAACTTGTCAGAGCAGTCACAATGAAAATATTTGTAGAAAAGACAGAGAGAAGCCATATCATGGTGGTGAGAAAGTGACTGAAATCAAGATACCAAATCAGAACTGATTACATTGTAGACCCTTCTTTGGATTTTGTTGAGAACCACGAGATGAATAGCAGGAGAACCCAACCAGATATAGCAATAGTATTCAATGCATGAATGAATGGAAGACTTATAAATGTGCAAGATAGATTCTTGGCCTGATGCAGAGACCCCACTTTCCTAGCAGTAGATGCTGCTATAGATCCAATATATTCATTCCACTTCAGGTTGTTGGAAAAAGTGAGACACAGTGTGTTGCTCTCATGGAGACTTGCAACAAAATTAAAAAGCACTTAACAATATTGCTATCTGGGTTATTTAACAGGGAAGTTCTTTGTTTGAGAAATTAATCATATCTATTCAGAACAGAAGTCTATATAAATGAAGTACATAGACACAGAAGGGAGAATTACCTAGAAATCATTAAAAAACATGCCCCAATGTCAAACACTTATGGAGAAAACCTGTAGCAAAGGAAGAGACTTATCTTGTAGAGCAAAGCATGCAAGGACTTGTCTTGCGTGTTTGTTTCCATAATTTAGGTGAGGTGTTGCCAAGATGGCAGAGAAAAAATATGGCTTGCCTCTTGTGAGACTGGACATGACCAAAAGAGGTTTGCGAAAGAATTTTTTTTTTTTTATCATATCACCCCGAGCAAGGCGGTAACGCCACTGACGTGCAGGGGGCTATGTAAGAGTGAAAAGATTTGAAAAGAGAAAGCCGGAAACCACATCCTAAACAGGAAACAAGGGGATGTCCCAACTATATGATTAGTTGCTCGTGCTGATTGGCTTGTTCAGCCAATCAGAAACCAACCAATAAACAAACCACAGTGATATAACTTATTGCCGATATGAGGGGGAAACACAGAAAAGGTCTGACCTGGGAGTGAGACAGTGCTATTGCTATCAAGGAAGGAATTTTGCTGTTGCTCTTACAACCTACAAGCTATTTCAGCCTTTACAAATTGCTACAATGGCACAAGTACGGATTAGCCACAATATGATAAAGCCACTTAATGGTAAGGTGATGTGGTGGCATGACTGAAGAAGTTGAAGCTGATGGTGAGACTTCAGATGGTGGATGATGTAGCAAGTCTGCTGCCATTGTACCTGGAGGGGGACGCATTTGCCCTCTACATGGAGATGAAGGGAGAAGACCAGTGGGAGCATGACTGAAGGAGGCATTTACTGATGGTGCCTTTGCAGCATACAGAAAGCTGATTCTGGTTAGGTGGAAAGGAGAATGGGTAGAGGTGTACACGAACAGGATAAGCCAGTTTTGTCGGATTGGCCAAGTTTGAGGGAGTTGGGCTGGAGAGGCTTTTAAAGCTGACCTTTGTCACAGGGTTCCCGGATGATAACTCCATTGAACTCCAACAGGTACCAAACATTGAGACCCTAACAATGGGAGACCTGATAACAAGGGACAGAGTGATAACTACTAGGAACCAAAGTCAAGACGTAGCAGCAGCTGTAAAAATGGATACAGTGGCATCCCAACCAAAGGGGAGTACTGCAGATGATTCACAAGTGCCACAGATGATTCACAAGAATGGATAGTCAGCCCTTAGACCATTCTAGTTAATGGTGTACCATGCCAGGTGAAAGAACTTCACCAATTTTACGGATCAACTACTGTGGAAGATGATGGTGGAAGCGTTGTGTTGTCTGAGGAACATTGGGACACTGTTAAAACAGTATTGGGCAATTCCGTGCAGTTTACCCACATCAGAAGCGGAACTGGTAGATTCTGATGATGATGATGATGATGCCAGAAACAATGGAAATCATAGGGGATTAGATGCAGAAAGAGTACAGACAAGTCCACTCTGCCTCTGTGAAAAAGCATTCGTCAAAGGCGGGCACCATCTCCCTGCCACATGTTTGATCAGGAAATTAGGGAGGAGTATAGTGAAGAAAGAGACTTACCTCATAGAGCAAAGCGTGTCTCTTGTGTTTGCAAGAGAATGACCCAACTATATGATTAGTTGCTTGTGATGATTGGCTTGACCAGCTAATCAGAAAATAATCACAGCAATATAATGCAGCATCGTCTGAGACGAGGGGTAGAAACAAAAAAGGTCTGACCTCAGAGCAAGTGAAGACTATTAAGGAAGGAATTTTGCTGCTGCTCTTAAAACCTACAAAATCAGCAGCCCTATTCATGTCCATCATGTATAAAAGAAAATCTATCGTAGAAGTCATTCACTACTAAGACATTAGTACTTCTGCATTTCTGAAGACATAGATGTCTCTCAGTGTATCAAGGGTAGAAAAGTAGTAATTGGAACAAAACTGTCCCATAGCTGTGGTATGATTTTTCAAAATTTCACAACAGCATTATTTCCTTTTATTGGAAAGTTTACAGTTTTTCAGCAAGATCACCTGACATTGAAGAAACAGTACAATCAAATTATTGCCCAATTCAACAAAAACCAACAAAATCAACAAAATGGCGCAAATTCCCGTGAAGCAAATGAACTAGTGAAACTGACTGCATTCAACACAAGCCACCTTTACTAAAGAAAATTGAAGAAAAGTTATTGTTGCCATCATTCAAAATGATGCAAAATTCTATGGTTGCTGCTATTAAAGAAAGAGAAAGAATCCAAGCCAACAATTGTTCCCCACTCATAAATGCAAAAGAAATAACTTGTTCATCCACTGTGTACATAAAAAACAGAGACTAAATAACAAATGCAAACTGAAGAAAAATAATTCTTTATTTTTATAGAAGAAAGAGCTTCCATTTTTCCACACTAGTTTGTAAAGTAGCAGCAGACAGATTTTTCCTATTCAAAAATAAACTCAACATGGCTGGCGCATTGAAAAATTACCAAATTCCCCAAGCCATTAACACATACCAACATGTGGATGATAATATGAATGGACAGTTTCTAAAACCATCTAATGGAGAGCAAGTCCATCTCCCATTAACATGTGGACCAGAATACTGCCTAATCCTAAGCATGACAATTAATATAGACCAGCACCTATTACCAGTTTGGTTGCCACTTCATCTCTAAAAATGCCTCATACATTTCTTTACATCCTGTTCAACTTTAGTTAATCTGCTTAGAAAAGTAAACTTCAAAATGTACTACCTGCTGACTATTAAATGGAAACACTTGTAAGCAAGATAATTTTTTTTTCTATATGGATATTTATAGTATCAGAACTGAAACCCATAATTAAAATTACCTAAAGTTGGCTAGCATAAGTAATCTGGATATATTTAGTTAAAGTGTTCAACCACAAAAAACATTTTTATAAGTCTGTCATTTAGTATAGAAAATTATTGTTATTTGTATGAATAGACTATGGAAATTTTAACATTATAATTATGAATAGACTATGGAAATTTGAACATTATAATTATAAATAGACTATGGAGATTTTAACATTATAATTATGAATAGATTATGGAAATTTTAACATAATTATGAATAGATTATGGAAATTTTAACATAATTATGAATAGACTATGGAGATTTTAACATAATTATGAATAGACTATGGAGATTTTAACATTATAATTACGAATAAACTATGGAGATTTTAACATTATAATTACAAATAGACTATGGAGATATTAACATTATAATTATGAATAGACTATGGAGGTTTTAACGTTATAAAAATGAATAAACAATGGAGATTTAAACATTATACTTACGAATAGACTAAGGAGATTTAAACATTATAATTATGAATAGACTAAGGAGATTTAAACATTATAAAAATGAATAGACAATGGAGATATAAACATACTTACCAATAAACTAAGGAGATTTAAACATTATAATTACGAATAGACTAAGAAGATTTAAACATTATAATTAAGAATAGACTAAGGAGATTTAAACATTATAATTAAGAATAGACTATGGAGATTTTAACATTATAATTATGTTATGGAGATTTTAAGATTATAATTATGTTATGGAGATTTTAAGATTATAATTATGAATAGTCTATGGAGATTAAACATAATTAGGAATAGACTATGGAGATTTTAACATTATAATTATGAATAGACAATAGAGATTTTAATATTATAATTATGAATAGACAATGAACGTTTTAACATTATAATCATGAATAGACTATGGAGATTTTAACATTATAATCATGAATAGACTATGGAGATTTTAACATTATAACCATGAATAGGCTATGGAGATTTTAACATTATAACCATGAATAGGCTATGGAGATTTTAACATAACCATGAATAGACTATGGAGATTTTAACGTTATAAAAATGAATAAACAATGGAGATTTAAACATTATACTTACGAATAGACTAAGGAGATTTAAACATTATAATTAAGAATAGGCTATGGAGATTTAAACATTATAATTATAAATAGTTTATGGAGATTAAAAATAATTATGAACAGACTATGGAGATTTTAACATTATAATTATGAATAGACTATGGAGGTTTTAACGTTATAAAAATGAATAGACAATGGAGATATAAACATTATAATTACGAATAGACTATGGAGATTCAAACATACTTACCAATAAACTAAGGAGATTTAAACATTATAATTACGAATAGACTAAGAAGATTTAAACATTATAATTCAGAATAGACTAAGGAGATTTAAACATTATAATTAAGAATAGACTATGGAGATTTTAACATTATAATTATGTTATGGAGATTTTAAGATTATAATTATGTTATGGAGATTTTAAGATTATAATTATGAATAGTCTATGGAGATTAAACATAATTAGGAATAGACTATGGAGATTTTAACATTATAATTATGAATAGACTATGGAGATTTAAACATAATTATGAATAGACTATGGAGATTTTAATATTATAATTATGAATAGACAATGAAGGTTTTAACATTATAATCAGAATAGACTAATGGAGATTTTAACATTATAATCATGAATAGACTATGGAGATTTTAACATTATAATCATGAATAGACTATGGAGATTTTTATAATTATAATCATGAATAGACTATGGATATTTTAACATTATAATCATGAATAGACTATGGAGATTTTAACATTATAATCATGAATAGACTATGGAGATTTTAACATTATAATCATGAATAGACTATGGAGATTTTAACATTATAACCATGAATAGACTATGGAGATTTTAACGTTATAAAAATGAATAAACAATGGAGATTTAAACATTATACTTATGAATAGACTAAGGAGATTTAAACATTATAATTATAAATAGTTTATGGAGATTAAAAATAATTATGAACAGACTATGGAGATTTTAACATTATAATTATGAATAGACTATGGAGGTTTTAACGTTATAAAAATGAATAGACAATGGAGATATAAACATTATAATTACGAATAGACTAAGGAGATTTAAACATTATAATTATGAATAGACTATGGAGATTTTAACATTATAATCATGAATAGACTATGGAGATTTTTATAATTATAATCATGAATAGACTATGGATATTTTAACATTATAATCATGAATAGACTATGGAGATTTTAACATTATAATCATGAATAGACTATGGTGATTTTAACATTATAATCATGAATAGACTATGGTGATTTTAACATTATAATCATGAATAGACTATGGAGATTTTAACATTATAATCATGAATAGACTATGGAGATTTTAACATTATAATCATGAATAGACTATGGAGATTTTAACATTATAACCATGAATAGACTATGGAGATTTTAACGTTATAAAAATGAATAAACAATGGAGATTTAAACATTATACTTACGAATAGACTAAGGAGATTTAAACATTATAATTAAGAATAGGCTATGGAGATTTAAACATTATAATTATAAATAGTTTATGGAGATTAAAAATAATTATGAACAGACTATGGAGATTTTAACATTATAATTATGAATAGACTATGGAGGTTTTAACGTTATAAAAATGAATAGACAATGGAGATATAAACATTATAATTACGAATAGACTATGGAGATTCAAACATACTTACCAATAAACTAAGGAGATTTAAACATTATAATTACGAATAGACTAAGAAGATTTAAACATTATAATTCAGAATAGACTAAGGAGATTTAAACATTATAATTAAGAATAGACTATGGAGATTTTAACATTATAATTATGTTATGGAGATTTTAAGATTATAATTATGTTATGGAGATTTTAAGATTATAATTATGAATAGTCTATGGAGATTAAACATAATTAGGAATAGACTATGGAGATTTTAACATTATAATTATAAATAGACTATGGAGATTTAAACATAATTATGAATAGACTATGGAGATTTTAATATTATAATTATGAATAGACAATGAAGGTTTTAACATTATAATCATGAATAGACTATGGAGATTTTAACATTATAATCATGAATAGACTATGGAGATTTTAACATTATAATCATGAATAGACTATGGAGATTTTTATAATTATAATCATGAATAGACTATGGATATTTTAACATTATAATCATGAATAGACTATGGAGATTTTAACATTATAATCATGAATAGACTATGGTGATTTTAACATTATAATCATGAATAGACTATGGTGATTTTAACATTATAATCATGAATAGACTATGGAGATTTTAACATTATAATCATGAATAGACTATGGAGATTTTAACATTATAATCATGAATAGACTATGGCGATTTTAACATTATAACCATGAATAGACTATGGAGATTTTAACGTTATAAAAATGAATAAACAATGGAGATTTAAACATTATACTTACGAATAGACTAAGGAGATTTAAACATTATAATTATGAATAGACTAAGGAGATTTAAACATTATAATTAAGAATAGGCTATGGAGATTTAAACATTATAATTATAAATAGTTTATGGAGATTAAAAATAATTATGAACAGACTATGGAGATTTTAACATTATAATTATGAATAGACTATGGAGGTTTTAACGTTATAAAAATGAATAGACAATGGAGATATAAACATTATAATTACGAATAGACTATGGAGATTCAAACATACTTACCAATAAACTAAGGAGATTTAAACATTATAATTACGAATAGACTAAGAAGATTTAAACATTATAATTAAGAATAGACTAAGGAGATTTAAACATTATAATTAAGAATAGACTATGGAGATTTTAACATTATAATTATGTTATGGAGATTTTAAGATTATAATTATGTTATGGAGATTTTAAGATTATAATTATGAATAGTCTATGGAGATTAAACATAATTAGGAATAGACTATGGAGATTTTAACATTATAATTATGAATAGACTATGGAGATTTAAACATAATTATGAATAGACTATGGAGATTTTAATATTATAATTATGAATAGACAATGAAGGTTTTAACATTATAATCATGAATAGACTATGGAGATTTTAACATTATAATCATGAATAGACTATGGAGATTTTAACATTATAATCATGAATAGACTATGGAGATTTTTATAATTATAATCATGAATAGACTATGGAGATTTTTATAATTATAATCATGAATAGACTATGGAGATTTTAACATTATAATCATGAATAGACTATGGTGATTTTAACATTATAATCATGAATAGACTATGGTGATTTTAACATTATAATCATGAATAGACTATGGTGATTTTAACATTATAATCATGAATAGACTATGGAGATTTTAACATTATAATCATGAATAGACTATGGAGATTTTAACATTATAATCATGAATAGACTATGGAGATTTTAACATTATAATCATGAATAGACTATGGAATTTTTAACATTATAATCATGAATAGACTATGGAGATTTTAACATTATAATCATGAATAGACTATGGAGATTTTAACATTATAATCATGAATAGACTATGGATATTTTAACATTATAATTACAAATAGAATATGGAGATTTTAACATTATAATTGTGAATAGACTATGTAGATTTTAACATTATAATTATGAATAGACTATGGAGATTTTAACATTATAATTATGAATAGACTATGGAGATTTTAACATTATAATTATGAATAGACTATGGATATTTTAACATTATAATTACAAACAGAATATGGAGATTTTAACATTATAATTACAAACAGAATATGGAGATTTTAACATTATAATTATGAATAGACTATGGAGATTTTAACATTATAATTATGAATAGACTATGGAGATTTTAACATTATAATTATGAATGGAATATGGAGATTTTAACATTATAATTATGAACTGACTATAAAAAATTAAGCATTATAATTATAAATAGACTATGGAGATTTTAAGACTATAATCATGAATGTACTATGGGGATTTTAACATTATGTATGAATATTTAGTTTGAATTCTGACAATGTAAAACGTAACTTACCCAGACCGTAAGATCGTGAACATGCATGTTCTTTCAGCCAGTTTAGTGTAGCAATGAAATTTTGCCTTACTTCATTGTGGAAAGTCTCAACATCTTCCAAAGCTTTTTCAGTGATTTTTTTCCAACTTGGCTCACCATAATCCAAATACCTTAATGAAAATATATCAATGAAAATAAAGATACAAAATTGTTATTTTTTTAAGATTCATAACCTGTAATAGAAAAATGTTATAAAATTGTAAAGAGAGAAAAAAATGGAAAAAAAAAAATAGACAGAAAAGTTGTGAAAGTTATAGAATGATGAAAAAATTCTGTTGAATAGCAA
This sequence comes from Ascarosepion bandense, assembly GCA_037127315.1. Classification (NCBI taxonomy): domain Eukaryota; kingdom Metazoa; phylum Mollusca; class Cephalopoda; order Sepiida; family Sepiidae; genus Ascarosepion; species Ascarosepion bandense. The sequence continues at coordinate 1,500,633 of JBBBDQ010002327.1, forward strand.
TGAAATTAGTGAGTGAAAAAATTTTAATCTATAGGGTGCCTGCCAAGTAAAAAAGTGGTAAATTCAGAAAGATGTGGGCCAACCATTGAAACCTGGTAACAACTCATGTAACTTCAAGAAGAATATCTGCACATTTCGTCAGTGTCCACATCAGATGTTTTTCTTTAAAAAGTTTAACTTGACATTTAAAATCAGTGAGTTGTTAAGCCATACGAGAAGGGCAGAAATATAGATGAAAATTGTCTGCAAATAACCTTTAAATGACAAGTCACAAGATCCAGCAGCAATTAATCATAAAAGAACCAATCAGAGTTAAGTAATTGTGCAAGAGTCAAATGATTATTCAAAGTCATGAGTATTCAAGAAGGTTATTCAAGGTCAATTATTCTTGAAAAATAAAAGTGATAATAAATTTGCCACTATTTTTTACTGGGCATCTTGAATAAGTTTTTCCTCAGATAATTTTTTTTCCTTTTATTTGGTTGTGTAGAAAGATCATACTGATTTTTATGGGTAATTAAGACACAAAACAAAAATTATGCTATTAAATATTTATTCAACTAAATATGAACCATTTTGTTTTTCAACCTTTCTCCCTTTTCCTTCAACTTAAACATTCCATCTTCCCTGATTATCGGTGGCTTCTTTTTTTTATGTCATCCAAAGAATTAAAATTTTTACTACTGAGATTATTTTGCCAGAACCTGAATAAATGAAAATCTGAAGGAGCAATGTCTGGTGAATATAGCAGGTAAGGTAACACATCCCAGCCAAGATGAAAATATTTGCTTGGTCACCAAATGCCATTAGTCATATTAGTGCTGTATTGCAACAAAGCAGTGGCTCTAAGTCATATTAGTGTTTGAACTATTGTTTAATGACTTGAGGTATTGAGAGACTTAGTAATCCTGAGCAGAAAAACATGGGAGTGTGTTAATCAGGTTGAACCCTGATAAAAAAAAGTAGTTAAAAAAATCTTAATTTCAACCTACAAAATACTTATGAGGAAGACATCAGCAGAATTAGAACTTAAACTAAATTCACTAAAATTCAGTAACTCAAATTTCCTGCCTAGACCCCAAACCCCAAGAAATAATGATGACATGAAATTCAACAAAACTGAAACAGAATTGTAAAATGTTATTTTAATCTCTTTCCAGCAGATTTTACATAGAAAGATTACCAAAATGTCTGGTCTTGAGTACTTTAGAAGCATGGGTCATGTGCAATGCTAATACTGAAATTCTTTGTTTAACAAAGTGTGGAAGTCTAATCATTCAAAGTCCCTGTTTGGACTATTTTCCTTATAAGCTCACTCGCCTGCATACACATGCACACAACTTTACTCAGTTCACACTTGGCAGCAGAAGCCATACTGCTGTCTATTTCATCAAAATTCTAGCAGCCATGAAATTGACACAAGTCATCATGACCAAGAGTTTGAGCGTACAGGACTTGTTCAAACTTTTAATCATGCCAGATTATGCATTTATTATGTAATAATGATTTCAATAATAACAAACAAATTATTACTTACCATTGGTCACACAAGGCAACCACACATTCATCCCCAGAACGGGAGATTACTTTCTTCTCAGGTTCTTTATAAAGCACTGCTTCTTTCTGAAAGGACAAGAAAAATTTTTAATTTTAAGAACAGAATGAAATATTATGAGATAAAAACTGTATTGCATGTTATATAAGACACTTCATTTCAGTAGAGTATATAGAGAAATAAAAATATTGGATGGTACATTGAATTACTGACCCAATTTAAAACATGACTTTTGGGGCATTTATTACAAATCTATGAAATTTTATTTCAGAAATATGAGTGAGTCTTATATAAGTGACTACCTGTTTCAAAGTATACTCATCTGATAAAGTGGATAGCTAATCCCAGTTGTAGATGCCTACTGAAGCATATATGTATTTTTTCAACCCCCACAGAGCCAACATGAAGTTTATAAGTATATTGAGTGAAGCTTAGTTAAAATTTCTGGAATAGAAGGCTTAATCTGGCATGATCAATAGTTGAACAAAGTTATTAAGTTCAAATTGTATCTTTGTTAGCATAATTAAAGACATCTAGATAATTCTGTTTAATTCCACAGATTTGGGTTCACCCATGGTATGGTACAGTTTTCTAGCACTTTCATCTCCACATTATATTATCAAGAGGTCACTTCCTTGACAAATTGACCACAGTTGGATTCAATCCAAGGTCACATGGTTAGAACATTAATGTTTTAACCACTTAACAACAAACATAGATTTTTACACACACACACATATATATATATGAGAGAGAGAGAGAGAGAGAGAGAGAGAGAGAGAGACTCTTTGGTCAATTTCAGTATATGCTAATCCAACAACATCATTCTGTTTTTGCATGTGACACTTCAGTCCCACTACATAAAAGTCCCACTATTTGTGCAACAGTGAGAATTTTGGGACATACCAACTGAAATATTGACTGATACTTTTCACCACTCACTGTCTTTCATTTCTTAGCAGGTAAATAAGACTGATTTCAGAATTTCTGATACCACTCTGGCACAAATATCTCCAATTATTTCTATCCAGGGCATCTTCCTCAAAGTTAGTATGAGGCACTTTGACAACTGAGAGGTTACTCTTTAACTTGTCATTATACCAGAGCCATGACTGTCTGACAGTCCTCTGTCCACTGACGAGCTAGCGATACATAAAGACCTTAGGTATTCTGTTATTGCAACATGAACAGCCCAACACATCATGAATGCATCAATTCCACCAATATATACATACAGAAAGCAAGTAATATTAATAATAATAAGTCTACACTTTAGACAAAACGGTCATGGCTTCTCGCATATTTTTCTTCTGGTGAAAATAAAGACAAAAATTTTCCAACATTTGGATAATTTTTTATTAAGTTGGTTCTAAGCTTATCTAAAATTATCCAAATGTTCGAGAATTTTTGTCTTTATTTTAACCTGAAATTAAAGCCAAAATACGATGTTTAGAACGGCTCATGATTAAACCTAATAGACATTCATTGTCCATTATATTTAATAGTATATGTTTAGAGGATGTGCGTTGTGGTACAGTGGATATCAGCTCGGAACGAGAAATCGGGGAGCCAAGTTCAAATTCCAGTTGAATCCATTGTATTCACTTACGTGCAAATACCCTTGAGAAAGGTATTAATCCGTCTCTTCCTTCCAGTTATGGGTTAAATAGCAGGACAGATTGGGTTCTATAGCCTTGGTCGGAAACAAGTCTACCGCAGAAAGCAATGGCAACCTACTGCGGGATAATCTTCTGCCCAGTCAGTCATGTCTCTTTCGAGACATGATCGCCCAAGCGTGTATTACGTATGGCACTTAACTGACTGATATGTTTAGAAAATTATCTGCTAACTTAATACACTAATATATATATATATATATATATATATATATACACACACACACACACACACACACACACAAAAGAAAACTAAACACATCATCTAATTTGGTAGAAAAATCAAGTAACATGACACAGATTAGATATCTTTAGCCTTATCTTGTAAGAGTTGCCAAGGTTAGGGGAGAAAAAATTCACTGGGTAAAATGAGTGACCATAAACCATGACACACCCACACACACACACACATATATATATATATATATATATATATATATATATATATATATATATATATATATATACAAATGTGCCTATGGATACACACTGGAGACCATAACCACAATTTCTTCAATAGACAAAGATTATCAAAGGACAATTTACACCAATAGAGAAGTACATTCACAAGAGTCATACACATGTATAAACACATATATCAAATACAGAGGGGACCAATTTCTTCAATACGCACATATTATCAAAGAAAAATTTTGACAAATAGGGAAGTAAAGTCACAGGTGTGATATAGAGGGATTATAATAGCAAATTTTCCCCTATATTAAGATATATACATAATATGAAGTAGTTATATACATATACAGGTACATATATCAAATACATAAGAAACCTCAACCACAATTTCTTCAATACATAAACATTATCAGAGGGTAATTTACATAAATAGGAAAGTGAATCCACAAGTGTGATATAGTGGAATCATTTGAATTCTGATACCAACATACTCACATACATGAATATACTGATCATGAAAAAGAATACAATCAATTACATCCATAATACAAAATTAATGCTAACATACATATACATAGGTGTACACATATACACACAAAAAAGGAAGTTTATATTAAAATACATACATAATACAAAGTAGTTATGCATATACTGGGATACATATCAAATACATAGGAGATCTTAACCCCAATTTTTTCAATACACAAGAACTATCAAAGGATAATTGTAACTATTGTAAGATTTTTTAATAAAAAAACATTAAAAATTAGCTATTCTTGCACTAATAACATTGACAGCATCATTAACTCACATAATAGTATACTAAATAAACTTTATAACAATCAACAAATAGATAATTATTATCCTGTCAAAAACAAATGTCCAGCTGAAGGTACATGCAAATCTGAGAAAGTCAGATACTAAACAACCATTTTCCTTAATGAACACAGAATTAAGAAAAAAATATGCACGACAGACCCTGAAATCAACATCTATATAACCATAACCAATCTTTCTCTAGACCCCACCTAAAATATCAAACATTTCTGAGAATTAAGACACAAATCTATACCCATAGATTGAATGGAAGATTATAGGTAGATCTCAAACCCCCAACAGCTTCAGAAATAGATGCAATTTTTGCTTAGACAAAAAAGTTAGAATTCTCAAATTCAGAGAAACTAGCCAATTATTGAACCAGAGAAATGAAATAATTTTTAAATGACTCCATAAAAATTAATTTAAATTACCTATCAAATAGAACTTTAAATTTATTCTGTTCCACCATGCTTGTGGGTTAATTCCCATTTTTTGCATGTATGTTCATATGTATGGATATATGTGTATATGTATTTGTGTGCTTGTAAGTGAGCAAGTAATGGATTTATGGTCACTCGTTCTGCCCAATAAATTTTTTCTTCTGTAACCTTAGTGACTCTTACAAGATAAGGCTAAAGATTTTTATTCTGGGTCATGTTACTTGATTTCCATTTCATTTAACAAAATTTTTTCAGGATATTCTGGTATGATCTTTGTATCAAATAAAGTATGGTCTGATGAGATGAACTTATTCATTCATTGAAAAGGATTATAATTTATAACCACTTGAGATAATGTGTTGAATTTTCCTTCATGTATATGATATTGCTCTGGATAATATCCATTAAGTTCTCTATACAGATCTATCGCTTAATATTTTATATTAAATAGATTTTTCTGGATTATCCTCCCATTCACAAACTTGACATTATATATATATATATATATATATATATATATATATATATATATAGTGATGATCATCCACGTATACTGTCTTAATATGTATAGGAAAGAATATTAATAAAAAGTTTTGAATTTAAAAACGTACTTTTTTAAACAGTATTTGTTTATTTTTATTGTATTTTTATATTTCAGACCGTCCTCGGTCCTTCATCAGAAACAAGTGATTTTTAAATTAGAATTGGAAACGTATTTTTACGATAGCGTCCGAATACTTTTTTGTTTACATCACGTGGTGTCGATAAACCAATCAGCATGCGGCACGTCCGTTTGTTTATTTTCGGTAAACCAATCAACACGCGGCACGTCCGTGGAGAGAGTCTGTTTGTTTTAGACAAAAAATCTCTTGGAATATCTATTTTTTTGTTTATATCGCGTGGTGTCGATAAACCAATCAGCATGCGGCACGTCCGTTTGTTTATTTTCGGTCAACCAATCAACACGCGACACGTCCGTGGAGAAAGTCTGTTTGTTTTAGATAAAAGATTCCTTGGAATATCTGAAAGAAAATTCTTTTTACCTATTGAAATATTTGTAGAGATTCAACACACCTAAGTCCCTATTTAACCCTAGCTTGTGTGTGTTTAATTTTAAAATCCAGTATTTTTCTTTCTTTCTGCGTGTGTATGTAGAACTAAAATTGGAGTCTATTAGTAAACATTTGCAATTTTCTAAAGTGTGATCGGGTTGATTAAAATGTGCTGCAATTGGGGAGTATACATACACACACACACACACACACACACACACACACTGTCTGAAGTTATTATGCAAATCAAATAAACCCTAATAACTCAAAAACTTCTAACCAATATTTGTCAAATTTAAACTCATTGATTTCCACCCTTAGTAAGATATTTAACTAAATTTTCTGTCATTATCAATGGTTAGTTTTTGAGATACTTGGAATTTACAAATATAGACTAACTCAATTTAATATGTAGATGAAACTAATATTAGCTTAAGACCTCTGAAATGTATAATAACTATTTTTTCTTGTCCATAATATATCTTGAAGGGAAGGATATAACAACTGTTGAAAAACAGAAAAAAAAAAAAAACAAATTTATCGAATGAGAGGATTGAGAATTCACAGAAAAAGTAAAATTTTTAATAACTTGCTTTTTTTAAATGAACGTAACCTGAAGTGAGTTATAGCAAAACAACCACTTTTGACCAGTATTGAGATCTTTGAAAAGGTTGGAATTGAGGGTGTCAAGAACAAAAGATATAGAATACTTTGTGAATTGGGATCTGTAAAAAAATTTCCTATGCAACCTCCTCTCACTAAAGCAAATATTTTAAATGATGAAATAGAAATAATAAAACACTGTAGAAAACCTATACTACACTGCAACAAAAAATATGAACAAAAAGGGGCCAAAATGATAATTTTGATGTAAAAATGGGTGGCTATGATGGTGCATATGTGAGCTTGTAGACATATGTAGAAGGGCTAATTTTTCATGAAAACAGAATGGTCTACTTGAAACAGAAATCATAATTTTGAAGTGTAATTTTTTGTAACAGATTTGCCAACTGCCATTTTTATCTGTTACTATGTTTATCTTTCTTAAGTCACTCATCAGAGGATAATGTTGGTAATGTTTTAATATATCCCCCTTACCTACTGTCTCCCTACAGTTTACAGTATTTAAGTACCAAATTTAATGAAGTTGGCTTGATTTTTAAAAAAGGTCAGGGGTGTGGGGAAATAAAAATTGTTTTTGTTTTATTCTTTTATCACACATGGTGATGGAAGTGGGTACAGTATGTAATTTCAGAAAACTAAATGTGACAAATTTTTTTAAAAACTTTACTTAATAATTTCAGTAAAGTATGCTGTGTCACTTCAGGACAGGCAATCATAGCGCATCCTTTGTAGCTCTTAACACTTTTTCTCTTGTTATTTCTTCCAAACCTTGCTCTGTTATCCAGTTGCTTACATCCATCAAGTATGTCACACATTGCTTTCCTCTATTTTTCTTTCCCTCTATTCATCCTGTGAGTATCAAATTTTCCAAGTCCTCTTTCACAGAAACTTCAGTTATCTTTTTCTCATGTTAAGCATGAGTCTTTTTTTCATTTTCCTTCTCTCCAAAAGCTTGTTGTTACTCACATGTTTGGTAAATGGTATCCTCAGCATCCTTCTGTAGAGCCATCCCAATTACTTCAAGTTTTTCCTTTGTCTTTGATGAGAGTGTTCAGCATTCACTGCAATATTGAAGGACATAGATCGCATAACAGTCCAGTATCATTTTCTTTGTTCCAGTGAAATTTTCCTGTCTCTCAATACTCTGCTTCGCTTTTGGAATGCATCTTTTACCATGCCAATATGCCTTCAAAACTAGAACACTTCCCAGGTATTTAAATTTCTGTACCTGCTTGGTTTTAGTATCCCTGACCGGTAATAGGCATTTTGGGCTCCTCTTTTTGCTGATGACTATGCATTCAGTTTTCTTGTAGTTTATGTTAAATTCTTTCTTCTCACTTTCTTTTACTATCTTCTTTGGGAGATCTTGTAGTTTCCTTTCCAAGTGTGCTATCAGAACTGTGTCATCTGTATATCTTATATTGCTAAGATTGTGGCTGCCAATGATGAATCCTGGCAGAACTTCTATTAGGACCTTGAATAAGTTATTGCTGTTTTCCAATAGATGTCATTCCCAGAATTGCATATGTGTAGTTTCAGATGGTAACGCATCTATAAGGAAGTATTATAAGCAAACTTGAAATTCAGTGTATGTCATCTCTCCAAAGTGTAAACAACTTTGCTTTTCATAACATGTCAAATTTCATGCCACAGCAAGTGTATTTGTGGGAAATTTTACTGCACTACTTTATTCAAAAGAAATCTACAACTGAAGCACACAAAATTCTTGTTAAGATGTACGATGTCCATGTTCTGTTGGAAACAACATGCAGAGATTGGTTTATATGCTTTAAAAGTAATGATCTTGATGTTGAAGAGAAAGAATAAATTAGTTTTACTCCTGCAAGAATTCAAGTGAGATAATTTCTTTGTTCTTAAAAATAATAACTACAAACTAAAGTGCTGCATGAAACCAAAAAAATATTTTTGAAAGAGGAGACATTTGTTTTACTACATTATGCACACAAACCATATTAAAAAAAAATCAGAACAATTCTTTAAAAATTACTTGTTAGCTACTCTGTGAAATAAGAAAAGACAACATTTTAGCTGTAGAGATTTATTTAAAAAAAGCATCTTTCACTTGTATGGAAAATTGGAATCTAGGATTAATAATTTTTTTAAACCTAACATGGAAAAACAACAGGATGCTTTACACAAACAACTTACAACCTCAAAAGATAGACCTTCTCTCAAAAAGAAACAAAGACGAATGACTGTAGTTTCTAATATTTGTGTGCAAACCACAGTAGAACAATTTCCAAAAGACTTTTTACTGAAGACAATATGCTTTTCTGTAAATTTTCTCATATTGTTGATCTTGTTAGGTAGACACTATAAAAGACTATATTAAGTCTAAAAACCACTTGGCAAAAAAAAAAAAAAAAAAAAAAAAAAAAAAAAAAAAAAAAAAAGGCTTTAAACAAACAACCCACGATGAAACAGAACAACTTTGGTAAAAAGTAATGATATGAGAAATGATTTAATCCTTGATTTTTTTTTTAAATATTCACAATGTGTGACATAACCATCAATAAAATTAACAAGATGAGAGTATTTTTGTTACAGCTTGAGTTTGCTTTAACAGCATATCAACACTTCTGTGGGTTATTTAATACCAAAAAGGTGGGGGTTTTAAGGAATTAACATAAAAAAAAACTTTTTTTTTCTCATCAAAACATTTCTTAAGGATTTTTCTCCTTTACAGATCTATAAACTTTACATACATTGTAATCTTGTTTTATTATTTGTTAAATCTGAATGGATTTTTCTCTCTCCATCAACTTGTCTACAAACACCCATTACCTGATTAGTCTATCTCCTATGTCCACTTGAGCAAATAAAATACAAACATGGTATCTATCTCATTTTCTATGAAACTACCCACTGTTTTATACACTACTGCACACAGATTTATAATTGCATCATCTTTGCAGTGAGACTAGTATTTGATTTCATAGGAATTAGTCATATATGAGAGAAACTTGTATAACTGTATCTTTCATTGGGTTTGCATGCCCTACAACTGTGTGTGTGTGTGTTTAATTTTGATAATGTTTAGAACCAAGGTTGTTTTTAAGTGGTTTTACTGAAAATGTATTTTGGGAAGCAGGCTTTTATCGTAAAGTGCTTAGATTATATGTGCTGTTGTTCAAGTTGAGTGTTATGTCTAGGGAATTTTCTTACTTTTAGATTTGTTTTTATGTCTGTTGTGAATCCTAGAGTGTTGAAGATTTTTATAACTTGTTTTCTTATATTTTCTGTAATTTTACCATTACAATTTCTTAGAATTGTAAGTCCATCATCTCTGGGTAAACCTATATCTTTTTGGTTGACGATTTTTGTTAGTGGATGATAAAAATGCCTATAATATCATATATTTCTGCAGCGTCATAGCTTACCATTGTTTCATTAAAGTTGTAGTCATCATTGTTATTGTTGGTGGTGGTGTTGTAATTTTTTGCCATATTTTGTTATTATAAATAACAAGATATGGCAAAAAAAATAAAATCTGGCATAAGAACAACATTGGGGGAAAATGTATGAATTATCACAACTTTCATGTTCCCTGTTTAGGATGTGGTTTCCAGCTTTCTTTTTTTCCAATCTTTTCACTCTAAAGTAGCCCCCTGCACATCAGTGGCATTACCGCCTTGCTTGGGGTGATATGATTTATATATATATATATATATATATATATATAATATCCAGGTAAAGAGAACCAACAATTTTAGAATTCTGAGTTGTCCAGAATTTACTTTTTTTTAAAAAAGTGCTCAATACAACATATATCGTAGAGCAATATATATATATATATATATATATATATATATATATATATATATAATTAAAATCAACATCATCACTTGACATGACAGTGTTGAGACAAAATGGTTATTTTTGTAGTGATATCATAACATTTATGTTATAAATTCTAAATATATATATGTGTGCGTGTGTGTGCATGTGTGACTCTTCAGAAATAAACTGAATTCTTTCGGTGACTGGCATGTGTATACACTGCTTATATACAACACGTTAAAATTTCCCTTCTCTGAATTCATGCGCCTATGGCTTAGGGAGTAGCGACTCCAACTGACACCAAATCAGTCGAGTTTCGATCCAGGCCAGAAGTAATTGGATGTGTCTAGCCACACTGATGTGCTGTGATACAGCGAAACAGTCTTGTATGTGGATGACTAATATATATATATATATATATATATATATATATATATATATGTGCCTGTTTGTGAATGTGATTTCATCATTTTTTTTTTTTAAATGCCAAAGGATTTAGTTTTAGACAATGTTACAAACAAAGGCATGTATCTACAATTCATTTCCGGCCAAAATTTAAAATTTTTATTTCTTTGCAGCTCCTGTTGTTTCTCCTAACACTTCCTTCTCCCTGTTTATTTTCTCACTTTTTTCCTCTTTGTTAAGCCCAGATGTTGTGTGACCAATATCTGTATATTCTTATACTTTACTTCCTACTGAAATTTGGGGTCTGTTTCTCCTTGAGCCATTTTTCTCATTGGCTCTTTCCTTTTGTTTCTTTTTTTCTTTCTCTCTTGTTTTCCTCTTTTTCTTTTTATTTCCTTTGTGTCCTTCTCCTTCCCTGTTTTTTTATTTCTCTTTTTGTTTTCTCACTTTTCCTATTTTCTTTACCGCATATGAAAAATTTTGCCAATAAAAGGAAGTGAATTTTCATCAATTTTCTTTTCAAAAATATCTTTTATTACTATCATTGTTAACTACCTGATTAGACATTGTTCTTTCAATATCAAAACCAAATGTGCAATTTTGTAGTAGATTGTAGTTTTTACATGTTCTAAAGTATAATTTATAATAAATATTCATTGGTCTATTTTTATATTGAGCACTGTTTTAAATTAATGTTTTGAACATTGCAAATATTTTCCCCGTTCCTTATTCATTTGAATACACACACAAACACACACACACACTGTGTATTTGGGCAACAATCTCTTTTTTATGCAGATTTGATTAAAAATGATAGACAAGGTATTATCATTAAGATTTTATGTAATTTTTTCATGTGCTCTTTGGGTTTTTTTTTTTTTAACTCAAATTATATAATTGTACAAAGGTTTTATATTTTTGAGCACTTTCAGCTATACTTTTTGCCATTATGGAGAATTAATTTTTTGTTTTTGTTGTAAATAAATATGTGCAAGAGTGACATGTATTTTAAGTTTTGAATACGGTAAGCACATTGTTACCATATTTATAATTGATTTTATTAAGTGTAGTATTTCTCTTTTTTATTAGTAATTCCTCCATTATTTTTAATCTTCTTTTGCATGTGGATGATGCTGTTATGTATGTATTATCAACAAGGATATCAGAGATAGGCCCTGGAAGTTCTCAACGTATATTTAAATGAGATCAGATAGAACTGTTGTGAAAAAGGTGCAGTGTCAATCTCCTCATCAATTTTACTTGTAAATAAAGGTGTGAAAAGTTTATGTATATATAGTCTTGTGTATGTTAAGTTCTGAACATGGTAAGCACATTGTTACCATGTTCATAATTGATGTTATTAAGTGTAGGATTTCTCTTTTTTATTAGTCATTCCTCCATTATTTTTAACCTTCTTTCACATATGATGAATTGAGTTGTTATAATGTTTGATACCAAAATTGTTCATTTATTTCAGTAGTTTTACTGATAAAAGGTATTTTGGCAAGCAGGTTTTTATTGTAAAGTGCTTGATATCAGTGTGGAGATAAAGTATTGATAGGTTTAATGCAAAGAATCTGTCACTCTGAGCAGGTTAATGCTGACCTCAAAGTTTCATGAGGACATCATTATGATGTTTTCACTCATAAGGGTTTCTTATAATCTGCCGCAATGTCTCAGCTTTTTTTTCTTATTTATAATGAGTTTGGTGTAATTTGATATTTTGTGGGATTAGGCTTATTTGATGTTGATTGGCATTCCTTTTATTGTGCAGGTGTTTGAGTTCATTTTATTGTTTTTTAATGTAGGCGTGAATGGGTGTCCCCTTAATTGCTTTATCTAAACTTATTTATAAATGGAACTTTGTCTCTGTGTGTGTGTGTGTGTCTGTGTCTGTGTGTGTCGCTTACCTATAGACTCCGAAATGGCTGAACCAATTTTCTTGAAAATTTACATAGTTATACTATAAGCATCTGCGGGTGTTCTTAGCTAGGTTTTGTGTCGAGGTATCCCCGATAAATATTGAAAATTGATAATCGAAAAAACCGGTTTATAGAAGGAGTGGTCCGATTTTAATCAAATTTGATACACTCATAGACAAAGACATAAGAAACAATATTCAGAAGTTTCAAGGTTGCAATAGTGTAGAAAATTGATAATATATATATATATATATATATATATATATATATATATATAAAAGACAGGATGTTTGTTTGTGTGTATGTGTGTGTTTATCTGCCTGCATGTCTGTATTTTTTTCAGCCCTTTTATTTTAGTTTTTGCTTTGGGTTTGGCTCTAAGTAGGTATAATTGTATTTCTTAGTCTCAGCCATGATACCATTTACTCAGAGGACTTATTTAGCCTTCAAAATTCAGTTTATGACAAAAAAACTTATTTGATATCAATACCAGGAAATCAAAATTTGACTTACATCGATTCATTTTTCTTTCAGTCTACGGTTTCATTTTAACTTGAAACAACTATTGCTTTTTAGTCTTTCGTGCCAACGTCCAAAGAATCTGAGCTCCAGGACCATGGATTAGTTAAAGCTTTCATTACACCTGAGCAACACCAGGCTATACTGCTAGTATTGAATAGGTGCTTACTTAATTGTTTTTTAGTTGGTTTGTTCTTGTCATTTAGGTTGACCCCTTTTTGTATTGCCCTATTTTTATTGGCTTGATCATTTAACTATGGTGGCATATTCCTGAAATTTCAGGATATTTGAGAATTGAAGGAGCAAGACCTAGGCCCACAGATAGTTTGAAAGATTATAATTTCTGCACGTACTCCTAATAGCCTTAGAGATAGGGGTAACTTATGTTTAGGAGAAAAAAATAAAATAATAAAATACCGTAATCAAAACCAAGTATTGAATCAGAGGAATGAATTAGCAGTTGAATGTTGGCATTCAATTCAAATTTCCATAACAGGTTTAATTCAATTGGCTGTTATATTTCCATATATTCACTTCCCTCTAATTCTTCCAATGCTGAAAATATAATTAACTTTGATTCTTCCCCCTCAATAACCTCTATATACTTACTATTTATAAACTCTCCTCTCTCTATGATCTCCCTTTCCTTTTATCCATTACTTGTTTATCTATGTTTTAATGTTATTCTTAAACCCACATTTTTCTTTTTAATTCTTTACATAACCCAAATTAATGTCATAAGGTTAATATTCTGTATTTTTTTTATATTCCTTCCCTTTAAGACAAAAAACTTCCACTCTCCCTTGACTCTTGTTTTATTTTTTTTTCATCTGATGAAAATTGTGCTCTCAATATGAACCCAGTCCACACCAGGATTGACAAGACAGATGATTGACATCATCATCTGCTGAAATAGATTTTTTCCCCAGATGAGGTGATTCAAAATGTTTTGTTGAATAAATATTTGCTGTGTAGTTAAATACATTGAGCTCTTTTTGTGGATTATTTTCAATATTTTATAACCTTTAATATTATATTACTAGGATCCACTTGGATTATTTACCAAGGAAAGTTTTCTTACCAGAGAATGTTTACTGTCACTATATATATATATATATATATATATATATATATATATCCGATTCAGTATAGAATGAGGAGAGAAAAAAGAAAAATTTTTTCCGTCCAAAACATTAATTTAAAACAGTGTTCGATATATGATGTATAGAGCTGTGAATATTTATTATAAATTATGTTTTAGAACATGTACATAATTTCTTCTATATATGTCCTCTTCTCTACAATCATATGGCTGTTTCAGTGTTAGGATTCAAACACATCATCAGAAGAAATAAAGGTTTGGAATCATTCTCCGTTTATATTTGGTTCGTTGTTATCGTGGGGGTTGGTTGGGGTTATTGGTAATTAAGTTAATGTGTCTCTCGTTTTGATCGTTAGACTTTTGAAGAATCTGGCACATTCACTTAATTACTAATAATCCCAACCAACCCCCACGACAACATCGAAACAAATATAAACAGAGAATGATTCCAAACCTTCATTTCTCCAAATGAAGTGTTTGAGTCTAAACACTGAAACAGCCATAAGATTGTAGAGAAGAGGACATGTATAGAAGAAATTATGTACATGTTCTAAAACAATTTATAATAAATAATATATATATATATAATTTAAATGTGATCTAAATTTATAGATAAAATAAATATTTGCTCTGTAAATTAAATTTACATTGGGTTCTCTGTTGGATCAATTTTGATATTTAACCAATATTACTAGGACCATCTGGGATTATTTACTATCTTCTCCTTTTTACTGAGATATATATATATATAGTCATCCGCAGACAGATCTGTTTTGCTGTGTCACAGCTCATCAGTACAGTTAGACTCCGATTGCTTTTAACCCAGGATTAAAACCCTACTGAAGTGGCATCAGTCGGCTATTCTACCTCTGGGCTATGAGTAATCGGTAGAAGAAGGCAAACTTTTTAGCATGTATATTATCATTATACACACCCAATAGCCTGAGTGCTCTATACATATATTTTAAGCTCTACCAATACTCTAATTACTTCATGTTCAACACCAAACAAAAAACTGATAAAATGTTTCCAAATAGAAAAGTGGACCATTCGAAAAAGCTGAATGAATATGTTTTTTTACTCACCAACTTTATCACAACTACAATTAAAAAGTCTCAGCTCAATATTAGTTACAACCACTTTTAAAACAATAAGAGATAATACTAAGCAAAATAATAATAACCTAAACTTTGAAGCACAATTTTACACTATAACTTGTAATGATTGCCAAAAGGAATACATAGGAGAAACTTTGTGAAATTTAGATAAAAGATTATACAAACACAAAAAAATATTTTTCATAAAATACACTCAATGCATTAGTCACTCACCATAATGATGAATTTTTAAGTATAGTTTAGATGTAACACAAGGTTGAAAGTATGGGACAACCAGTGAGGATCAAACTCACTATTCGGTCATAATTGATTTTGCGAGACAAGTTTGCTAACTATTGCATATGTCCAAGTCACTCATTGTAATGAGCCTGACCATAATCTTGATTTAAAATATGCTACTTTAAATAAAAGAGAAGGCAATTTAATAAAACGAAAATATATAGAAAATGCTTTAATAGCTAAATCAATGACAGAAAATTTATGCCCAGGTACTTACATTTTTCATCTTTCTTGTCATTTGGAAACTGAATGAGATCGAATAGACTGCATATTTTGATACATTTAAGGAAACAAAAATTAATTTAAAAATTAAGTTTCAGTGTTCCCATACCTTCAGCATTTCATCTCAGTTCATAATACTAACCAACAGTTGTGTTTTTATATCTCTTACACATATATCAACAAAAACATTACTTTAGACTAATGAAGTCCTTCCAGAAGATAAAACGTTTTGTTACACAGAATTTTTTCCCCTTTGTGTTTAATTTACCTAACATTGTCATGATATATAAAAATTAATATATCATATATTCCTAATCAAAGTTTTATAAAATATAGACAAAAACTAAAAGAGAATACAAGAAGAAAGTTTTAATGTACAAACCATCTTTATCATAAGATCTTGGATAACTTTTTTAACATCTTGCACTTTGTGTCCACTGTATTCACCAACCTTCATAACCTAAAAAGTTAATTAAGAAAAAAAAAAAAGAAAAAAAGAATTGAATTGAATTGCACATTATAAAATAAAATTAAAAAACATCTTTTAAAAGTACACTATATTATGGAATTCATTTTAGTGGGATATCAACTCATATACAACTTGAAAGAATTTAAATCTTTTTGTAAATGTTTGTTTCATTAGAAGATAAGCAAGTTAAAAAAGATTTAAGGAAAATAAATCCCTACATACTATCATTTTGCATCTAATTTGAACTTTTTTTTAAAAATTCCAACATTTAAAAAAAAAAAAAAAAAAAATGTTCATGAAGCAATTTCTAATGCATCCTTGTAAGTAATCAATAATTGATTGACATCTAATAAATGTTAAATTTAGAACTGCATGTTATGAAGATTATGGCAAGAAACATGAAAGTCTGATAAATAACATTGAGAGTAAAAGAAAATCTAAGAACTGCTCACCCCTTCGTAAAATCCTTTACGATAGGCAATTTCTTTTGCTTCTGTTAATTTATCTTTATCATTTTGACTCTGAATTTTCAATTGTTTGCAAATTGCTTCTACAGAAAAATTTTCATCTCCAGAGACAGTTATAATAGAAACCTATAAATAGAAGAAGAAAAAAGTCAATACTGATTCAGTTTTAATATGCTAAGCTGGTTACTTTTTATAGGATACACAGAAAGCAATGAATTCATTATCAATAACTTGAGATTAAACTGCTCATATTAACATCAAATCTTCCATATTGTTCATCATTGATGTTTCAAACTATATTTTCATTTTTATTATTTTTATATTTTAATATTCTACAACTAGTGCATCTAAATTCCACTTATTAACATAAATTAAGATTATTTTAGAATAGATGTCAAGTGAAACAAAGTTAAAAAAAATATATATTTAACAACAGTCCAATATTATTCTAAGGGGTATATGAAAAAGTTCCCTTTACCATATTTGATACAATCTTAAAAATGGTGTCTATACAAAATCTAATTATGTCCAAGCCTTATGAAATTACAAAACGGGTGTCTGTCTGAACAAATGAAAATAAACTTTGATCAGAAAGTAAATATTTATCTTTTTATTTTTGTTTTGCATAAAAATGACATTTTCGGATAAAATAGTCAATGGATTTATGAGAAACTAAATTGTAGAAAATTATGCCTAAATCCAAGAAAACATTGAGACACATTCAAAAATCAAGATGTGTAGAGTCTGTCAACTGATCTCTCCTGTGACCTCATTATAATAGGTTGTTGTGGGGTCGAGTCCTGGAGGAAGTCGACTCTGCAAACTTGAATTCTAGATAAGGGTGAAACAGCGCAGACCTTAACTCGACTTGGCCCTGTTTAGGGATTTTGTAACGTAACCTCTCAGTACGGTCTTGCTTTCCGTGCAGACCTTAACTCGACTTGGCCCTGTTTAGGGACTCTGCTTTTCATCAAGTATCTTCAACTGGCACAAGCTCGCCCTTACGCTCGCCACTTTGACCTAGACCTGAAGATGGAACGTCCCGAACCAGCCAGGCGACTCATCCAGCATCTCCAGCCAACTAGCTACCACAACGAACGCCACAGCTTGACCCAGCACTGGACGAGATCTCAACGCTTGCTGCACCAACTCAATAGAGGCTACCACCCTTCGGACCTGAAGCGAACCCGAACTACATCTTGTATCAACTCACGTAAATAAAACCAAAGTTGTTATTGTTTTTACCTCTGCCTTTGTCTCCTCATTGTCTTGGCTGTTTCACATTTATCTAGAATTCAAGTTTGCAGAGTCGACTTCCTCCGGGACTCGACCCTGCAACAAGGTCAATGGGAGAAAAACTCACCAATCAGACCAAGTTTTCTCCAGTCACAATGAATAGTGGCACTTTTAGTGAAGCCATTTACTTTGAATGCTTACTGAAACTCAAGTTTAATCCAAACCACAAATGGAAGTTATATAAACAATCCACTGCTAAAAATGCTGGAACAATAGTCTCCTCACTTCATACGTCCTTTGTTGATAGAGTTACATGTTGTAGTGAAGGATGATATTTTCTACTCTGTAGCATCTTTCTCAAATACAACATCACAATTCTATTGTTATTATCATGGCAAATGTTCAGACTAAGCTCCATTTTTTCATTCCACTAGTCTAGATCTTTATAGCTAAGTCAGTGGAGTCAAATGACTTATTTCCTCCATATTCCAAGTGTAAGGAGGAAGTCCCACTCAGACAGATTTTTCCCCAAGAACTACTTAGAAAAGACTCCCACATGGATGCTTCCTTGAACATTATAATCTTAATGTTAACCTTGTCAAAGGTCAATCATTCTCTATCTTCCATGTCCTCATAATGTTCACTTCATACTTTCTCCTCTTACTTTTATATCACACACCAGTAACCTTCTATCTGACAGTGTATTAGTGTATTCGTGGGGTTAGGTGCAGTTTGTGTTTTGCTGGATTCAAAGAAAATTCTTCAGTAAAGTCTGGTGGAAACTGAATAAACTGTACAAATGCTTGATGTAACAATGTCAAGGTCAGAGCCAGAATGGTCAGCAATGGGCTGGAATGCTTCATAGGCAGGGTATTCTAACAGTGATGGATTGTTTTTGTCTGAGTTTTGAATATAAGCCCAAAACAACACAAATTCAACAGAGGGTCCCAAGAATTTTGAAGCATTGATATGCTGCCCATACCCAGATTTGCGACTAGCTTAAGACCAGTAGGGGTGTGCTGAGTCCGTGTGCAACATGCGTTCATGTGATGTCATTCCTCCTACTACCATTTAGAATCCAAGCTGTTACTTTTAATAAAAAGAATAAAAATAAGAAATGATTCTTTTTGTAGACACCATTTTATATGGTAGTGTGGGTATCCAGAGAAAACACAGAATGCAACATACAATAACAAATTATTTTAATGATGCATTGGCAAAAAAAGAAAGTGACACAAGTTCTTAGAAAACAAAGCCAAATCCAATGATGGCTGCATAATGATATTATAACTTGATATGAACCAAAGACTGCCAAATATGTTTGAAACATTGTATCAACTATCAAAATAGAAGTTCTTTATATTTAGTTACATGCAAAAGAAAATCTTTAGTAGAAATTAATGGAACCTACACAAACTATGTAAATGCTAAAGTGGGCAATTGTTTTGAATGATGCATTGAAAAAGGAAGTGACATTTTTGTTTTAAGAAAGTGAGAGAAAATACTATGATCAGTAAATGATAGTTCTATGCATTGATATGAAAAGAAATGAAGCTTTAAATTTGTGCTCAAGTAAAATAGATTAATGACAAAAAATTATGCACTAAAAGGTAAATTGGTATGGCTTCATTGGAATTACAAAGATTCAAATTAAAATATATAAAAAGGCTTTAACTTACTGGTTCAAAATTAAAAACCATGTGATCTTCAATTCCATACTTTTCTCTAAGTGGCTGAAAAAAAGTCAATTTACTTAGCATCTTGAATAAAAAAGCATTTTTTGTTATATGAAAAAAGAGAAAAAATAACTTGTATACAATAATGTATTTTTTTCATTACACAAAACATTTTATTTACTTTTTAGTTTATTCATAGAAATACTGAAAAACCAGCATTTTTAATGGGAATGGTAATTAATTTTGGTTTTAATGACTGCTATCATTTCTAGTTCATCTTATATACTACAAAAGATTATAAACATAACATCAATTCTTAACCTGAAAAAATCACTTAGCAAATATAAATATTTATTAATTATGCTCATTTGATATGTAGGTTATTAAAACAAGATTGCCAAGAAAAAGTTGAAAGCAAGTAATAGCAAAAGAAACTTTTAAAAAATTTACTTTCATTCAGCCTCATTTATGAATCTTGTATTGAAAAAATATTTCCCTATGTTTATTTTTTAACACAGAAAATGAATTGTTGAATGAGTGAATCATATACAGTGTTTTAACTTAAAACCTTCAAGACTGTCAAATGAAGAAAGAAGCTTACTTGTTTATTCTTCAAATCTCTCAGGGCAATGAAGTCATCTGGAGAATCTGAAGGGACACTTGTAACAACACCAGTTCCTACATTTACAAAATGAACATTATTAATTCAGTTTTTAAATAATCTCAATCAAGTTTCAAAATACAATTTACCTGAAATTCATAAATATTCACAATATTTTTATATCATTTTAAAGTAAAAATAATATATTATATATGAGGGGTGCTGAAAAGTTTTCAACCCTCCCAAGAATGGTTTCTAAAAAAAAAAAAACCTGATGTTTCATTATTTGGACAGACTGTAAAGTGGGGTCAAGTTGAGAACTTTTCAACATTGTGTGTGTATGTTTGTTTACATTAATCCTTGACCAATGGCAATCAATTTCTTTCTGATTTTCAATGTTTTTTTTATAATGAAATCATTAGCAATATATTCTTTACATTATGCATATAACATTGATTCCTAATGTTACAGTGGGTAATCTCTGCACGTATACAAATGTACGCTTGCCGTGTCGAAACACAAAAAAAATGTACTAGTCGCCCACCTCAATTTCGGTCCAACTTACATGTATCGAGTCTCACCACCTCAAGCAAGACTACTACACACTTCTCTATAAAACCAGATACACTTGCGTCCTTTTCTTTCTTTTTGCCGGTAGCAGAGAGAGCATACCTTCTGTCTCTTCGAAGTAAGTCTATTTGTTGCATTACTACTACACTCCCTCTGATCCTATGATCACACATGAAACATTTTGCACCTTTGCTTCTTCATGGGGATATAGTCACAGGGTCTCCATTAGAAGTGTCATCAGAAGAGGTATCGCCTTCCAGAGTATTGCTAAATGTATTCCTTTGATAATGGCATCAAGTTCCGCTAGATTAATATGTTGGGAGTCCTTCTTTGGATGTAACCAGCAGGCATCCTCTACTACAGTCCCATCATATGCCAACGACATGCTGCTATAGCAAAAGAGCTTGCGTCAACCCATACGCTAAAATTTTTTTCCATCAATGCACCATTTGCCAGGTGCCAGGTCTTTTTTGTGCACTCTGGTGAGAACCTCCTCAATCATGGTGTTGAGAGGGGCATCGTCAACTTTATCATCCGAACCAGCAGTAACTTCAGATGCTCTCTGCTTGATAAAAGCCATGGTTACACAAAGCCAATCACCCATGGGAAGGTGCCCAACCAACTTGCTACATAATGAAAATATGTTGCGCCATGTGATATCACGAGGCATGTCTGGGATTTTGTTCCCTCTTCTCCACTACAGCTGTATCAGGATAGACAATTTTTCTCACCATAATCTATCTCCAGGAGAGTGACTCATTGCATTTTCAAGGGTTAACGTTTTTTTCTGAAATGAAGTGGAAAAATTTTATTGAAACAATTGCTAGGTCTACTGCTAGAAAAGTTGCTTCACTGTGTTGTAATAGATAATATCTTACACATTTATAAATCTATCATTTGTACATATAATGAATATTGCTACAAAATCTGGTCATGGATTTCTGCTTTGTATTTAGATATTCTTGATAAAATCCAAAGAAGTATTTTCTATATTATCAATCCCAACCTGACATTTTGGCTTCAGTAACTTCTCACTGTCATAACAGATTTATTTCCTGTGCTTTTCCTATAAATATTTTTATGGTAATTGCTCTGATGAGCTTTATACGAAAATATGAATTTAAGCATAGTATTAGATCACCGGCTAAATCACATCATTTTACATTTAAAATGGTGAAATGTAACTAAGTTTTATGGTAAAAGCTTCATCTCTTGCACTATACATTTGACAAATTCTCTTCAAGCTTCTTGCTTTTGAGTCAACTTTCAAAACTTTAAATGCAACATCAATTGTTATCTTTTATCTTAATTCTTGTTGTTTTATTATCCTTTCTCCATAATAATGTTTTTCTTTCCTCATATCCTTTCACACTCAATAATCACTCATGTCTTACTAGCTTCTTTGCCTTGCCTTGGATAAAATGATTCTAAAAAAATTCTGAAGTCATGGGTTTTTCCCAAATTGAGTACTGTAAGCCTGAGATGGTTTATATATCTGGTAAAGATATATTTCCATAAAAAAATGGCACCATAGACTTGTAAGTTGCACTACATGACAGCTGAAGCTCAGGTGAGGCAACTATTTGGTTTGATATTCTATGAAGTGATGTCACTAAGTAAAGTGACTTTATTTTGACAAAAGGGAGATAATCGGTGAAAGGCAGTACTAAAGCCCATTAAGGAAATTACTTTAGTAGAATTAATAACAATCTTAGTAGAGGGGGTGACCTTTGTGGCAGGTTAGTTCGACAAGAAGTTATTATTTACACTATTTACAACATAACTTTGTTGTTGCTATCACAAGGTTGTTTTTC
The DNA here is from genome assembly GCA_037127315.1 of Ascarosepion bandense. Taxonomy (NCBI): domain Eukaryota; kingdom Metazoa; phylum Mollusca; class Cephalopoda; order Sepiida; family Sepiidae; genus Ascarosepion; species Ascarosepion bandense. The sequence goes on from JBBBDQ010002327.1 coordinate 1,523,414, forward strand.
TCACCCGATGAAGGTCAAGACATTATAACAAAGAGCCTGTATGTAAATAGTGTACAATAGAATTTACTTTGTAAATCTGCAGCCTCTTAGCTAGCTACTCAAAAGATGAGTTGTGAACCAATTTCTCAGAATGTTGATAGAAATTCATGAAAGAGGAACTCTGAGAATAGTTGTTTTCAAGTGTTGATGAGGTTAAAGAGGCAAGCAGGAAGCTTTTACAAGTGAGTTAAGCTGCATTCAAAAATTGAATATCACAATTGAGAAAGAAGAATACCAAGATACAGACAAGGTCAAAGTTGCTAAGAAAGCAAGCAAGGTTTTACAAAATGATTATACATAACCCCATTCAAAAGTTGAATATCACAACTGAGGAAGAAGTTCAAGTTATAGGCTGGATTTGAAATCCTGATAATTTTTTCTTCATTTTGATACTCTGTGTGTGTTTCTCCGATTAAATCAGTTGTACAGAACAGGTATTACTACTTGATCAAACCATATATACAGTTTTACTATTATTTTATAAACTAGTCATTGTGGCACAGTGGATATCGACTCGGAACGAGAAATCAGAGAGCCAAGTTCGAATAACAGTTGAATTCCTTGCATTCACTTACGCGCAAATACCCTTGGGAAAGGTATTTAATATGTCTATTCCTTCCAGTTATGGGTTAAATAGCAGGACAGATTGGGTTCTATAGCCTTGGTCAGCAACCAGTCTACCGCAGAAAGCAATGGCAACCTACTGCGGGATAATCTTCTGCCCAGTAAGTCATGTCTCTCTCGAGACATGACTGCCCAAGCATGTATCACGTATGGCAATTAACTGACTGATAGTATCCGTGCAAATGCAATTATATCAGCAGAGTATCAGTTTCTTTTGCCTAAAACAAAAGCAAAATTTTCTGCCCTCCCTCTCTCTATGATTAGATTGTAGTTTAAATTAAAATTTAATTTTTATATTAAAATATCTTTAAATATTTCTCATATTTTGTAATAAATTGCCAAAACATGAAATTATTAATGGATGAATTATGATTAAGATTTGGCATTGGATGAGTATACAAGTAAATTACTAATATGAATCATAATAAGTTTTTAAATATTAAATCTGATTTTTCATGCAATTTTTAAACTTTGTTTTTAAATCTTTTGTCATTGTGTTTGAAGCAAAAAGGGATTGACATGATAACACACCTTTGTCTTCTTTAATTGTAAGCATTGGAAGAGTGTAAATAACATCATAGCTGGTCAAAGGAGCTTTCAGTCTTGCACCCATAATGTCCTAAAAAGGAATTAAATTTATAAATTACACCAAATTTTACAAATTAAAAAAAAAAATTATTCATACATCACATGTAATCACAATTTTATCATGGGCTTCAAGAGATCTGAACAAGACATGGGTATTTCTTAATAGGGCAAATGAATTTTGCTTGACTGTGAAAATTTTCCATGGCTAAGTGACCTAAAACATGCTGAGCTTTCCCTAAGCGGGAGAGACATTCAAACCCAGCCACATTAAAACTCTTCAATACACAAGCTGGTAGATACATATTTACACTGAAATATAGCTGTCTATTAAAAAATGTGCATTCACTAAATATAATATTTAAAGTACTAAGTTAGAAAAAAATACGTAATAATATCAAGTTTACATGTGTATTTGATTAACTCTTTATTTGTGTTATATTATAAAGTCTCCTTTTTGATGGAAACAATGCTGTAAATTTGGGGCTCTCTCACTATGATGGTGATGATGATGACAATTCTGCAATTCAATTCTGGAAAATACAGGGCTGCAGTCCTGCTAACACAATACTGGGTTCAACACTGCTGATCAAAGGTGCTGGTAAAATGACAAATGTTGCAATTCCGGGATTGACAACTGGTGTTGAAAATTAAGCTTTGTGAATTAGGTGGCCTTCATCGGACCCTACAACGAAGATAATTCTCCAAACTTCTTGGACAATTATTAAACTTCAAAATCCACAACAAATTCGAGATGATGATTAAACTTTTCAAATCATAAATCACTTTGTTGGGGACCACTCAACCCAACTTCTTCATAAAAAACAGTTTCACATGGATCATTTTATAATCTTCTTTATCTTTTTTGTCCATTTGTTGTCACCGTCAGCAACAACAAATGCAATCTGCAACAAACACCTCTACTTAAAACAATAGAACCAGACCCATACGTAAAATGAAATATAAAATATATATTTTTTTTTTATACAAAGACATTTTCGATGACATGCCATGGGTTAGGAAGTGTTTGGTCAAATTGTCAGGACCCCCCCGCTCCCAATGAGATAGACCCTGATTTTACTCAGCTGTATGATTCAATGATTGTGTCCTGACCCTTCAAAATCTAAATTACTACTAAAGATTTTCTGTCAACTTGACATAGCCCCTGTGCCATTGATAGCTATCTTCTGGTACAAACTTAAGTGTGAGATATGAACCTCTGACCCCACTAGACAAAATAAAAATTGAAATGCAAGAATGTTTTCCTTTTCTGTGCACCTGACTGACCTTTTTAAACAAAAATACATTTCACTCAAATCTTAAAATATCTGTCACCAAGCGCAAATTTTCATTGTCAATAATTTCATGATTCTCAAAAATATCATCTGACAAATATTTAACATTTGCATCTTCTCCACTTTTTCACTAATAAGTAATAATTGCAAAGATATACAATCTCATTACTGTATCATTAATAATTTATCAATAGAATAACTTCCTAACTTTCTGGACTGGAATAGGTATTTGTAAATAATATTTACAATTTGACTCATCTAGCATAGTATTTATTATTGAAAAATAAACAGAACCCCCATGCACTAATGAAAAAAAAATATCACCAATGTAATTTTACTATAGTAGTGTCATATTCATAAAAGAAAAAAGGCTTCTGGAGTATTTCTGTTAATGTAGATTACTTTTATTGAACATGTATTCATTAATATGATCTCCAAAAATTTCTTATGAATTTGAATTTTTAACCTTTATCATTCTGTATGTGACTTTATCTGTAACACAAAAGGTTTATCCTGTAATCCTGATCCCTGAACAATAGTGTGTTTGAATTTTATAATTGTGTTATCATATCCTGCTATGGTAACAAAAAACAACTTTTGAGCAAAATTAACAATAAGGATAATGCAATTGAGAGGCCTTACTGTGGAAAGGGAAGTAATGTTAATAATGCAGAGTAATAAAGGTTAAGACATGAGAATGTCACAAGCAGGTTTTAAATTGTATATCATTAACAAATTGAAAGTAATGCTCTGAATTAATAAAATGTCCTTGTATTTTGATGTTATGGACCAAGTTTAGCTAACCTAGCATCAAAAAAAGCTTTGTTGGGAAAGGCTCACAGAGAAAACAGTGTTTCTTAAAAGAACTTTCATGTGATGAATGAACAAATTTTATAGTTTTACACATTTATATATATATATATATATATATATTTTTACACACAATATTACATATGCACATTTTTGTGATTATAGCAAAAGAAGTAAAAATTGGTATTAGGCCCATTCTTTAATTAAAAATTGAAACAATTACTTGAATCTATATTTACTATGTTAATTATTTGATAAATTAATACAAAGGGAAATAATTTGTGTGTGTGTGCACGCATGTATCTCTAACATTAAATTAGATTATAATAATATGCCACATTATATTGTTAAGATGTCACTTTTGCATAAGCATAAATCAGAATTAATCAGTTTGTAGACAAAAGAGTTCACATGACTGTATTCAAAATTAATGTTTGTTTACTTTTGATAAAACTAATTTGAGTTACATAATGATTATAAATTCCAGAAAAAGTGTATATATTGATATAATTTAAAATATAAAGAGAAAAATAAACCTACCAAATAATATGTATGGTTGATATAACAGAAAAAAGAAGACCAGACATCTGATTGGTTCAATTAAAGACAAACAACCAAATTAAATATTGTAGAATATTGAACTTGATTAAAGAAAAGAAAGAACAAGCAAATGAAAAATTCATTAAAAATTCCAAATTATAAAAATTGAGAATAAAAATAAATTCTAACCTGCCCAACAAACTCCAATAGTATTTTTACTTCTGCATTTACATGTGTAATTCCTTGGTAGCTCATATTTCTGGCTGCACGATGAGTACAAATAAATACTTCTTTGTCAACTGTTTCAAAGGCAATGTATTTCATATCAGGGTGAATCCAACAATTTGTTTGTCCATACATTGTTTCGGGACGTAAAGTAGCTGGCACCAAGAACACTTTTCTTCCACTCAGGGAGCTACAAGGTAAAAAAAAAAATGAAGAAATAAAAAAAAACAAACAAACAACACCTTTGAACTAATTTTTAGGTTTCTAGTAATAATTGGTTAAAGTTAAAATAAATCACCTTTATGAATATTCAATATTTCAGTAACAAATGGGAGGCAAAATGAGAAAGAAATTGAAACTGGTGCTATTGACAACCAAAGAGCTAGTAGAAAATATTTCAGTTTAAAGAGAAGCTTAAACTCATATTTTTGTTTGTATTTAATCTTTGCCCAGTCAATTCTAAAAGAGAGACTAATCAAGTACCAATAATAATATTAAGGTTAAGTCCAGTTCTATATGGGTCTAACATTTTGAATTATAGTGGGTCACAATTGAAGTACATGGATTTCAAATTTCTACTCAGAATCATCTTAACATGTTATGTTTTTGAGATATATCTATGCTCCAAGTTACGGTATATAACAAATTTATGGTTAATAAGATGTAGAATAATATTCAAATAAAAGTAAAAAATCTTAATTTCTTGTCAAAAATATTTAAAAATTTAAAAAGTGATTCCTTATCACTTTTCTTACTTTCACAAGAAAAGCCTAAATTTGTATCTTGAAGAGAAAAAAACGTAAGTTTAATTAAATGGCTACAAAGTTAAAATTATTGTTTAATTGGCAAAAATCTCAATAATAATGTAATATTATCAGAAAACTTTATATTGTAAAGAGGTAAAACAAACTTATTAAAAATAAAACAATAACATGAAGACAACTTTATGAAAAATAGTTATTTTAATCATTACCTGATTTTGAAGAAAGACTATATTTTGTTTGGTTTTTTAAAGTACTCTTTAAATAAATGTGAAAAGTTTCATTAAAATCCAATAATCAGATGAATTTTGAAAATCTTTCTAAACAATGTTTTTACAATTCAAACAAAGGAATGATATTTTATAACAATAGTGTTTAATTTTAAATGCAAATATATTCAGTTATGCTTAAAATTTAAACATATCAGAATTTTTTCTATTTTTCTGCTTTCAATTAGCAGAAAAAAATTGACCGTTTTGTTTTTTTTAACAAATTTCCACAATAAAAATTGGAGATAGGTATAAATTTATTTTCAAGGAAAATATAGAAGTCAAGGGGAAATAACTGAATAAATATGGCACTTAATGCTTATCTTCAGAAATGTTTGAGACACTTGCTTCCGTGTATAGAATTAGTAGCAGGGTAGTTGAACAATCTTTGAGACTGATTTCATTTTAGTGATCTACTGGTAGAACCTATCATCACTTATGATAGAAAGAAAAATAAAATAAAAATGCAAGAAATAGTCTTAAAAAACAACCAGCATTTCATTCTTATTGCTTATAGCTTTGAAATGAAGCAGTCATTATTTCATGGATCCTGTAGACTAGTATTTTTCTTGATTTTGAATAATGTTTTAGTTTGCTCATTCTCTTTAGATGTTAAGTGATGTCCAGATTGCAGCTTTCTTGTATTTTTAGCGATAATGATGTTTTAGTGAATAGTTTTTTGATTTTCCCTTTTTAAAACCACATCTAGAATTATTCAGAAAACATTGGCATATATTTGAAGTTTTAGATTATTCTGAATGGATAGAGTCTGTTCAGTTTCTTAACCAAAATTATAAAGCATTTTATTTTATTTTTTTTATACTTCAAACCAAATGTTCCCAATTCAGTCTATCAACCACATTTTAGGTTATTTAAATAGTTTTATGTAAATACAGACAATTACAGAAACTTATTGAGAAACTCATTTTTGGTGAATCTACAAAATCTTATGTAACAAACATAGGCTTGTGAATTTTTTCAAAAGTTACATTTAAGAAAATATTCAAGATTTATTTACCTTAATTTGTTTGGAAATGGCTCCATAAGAGACAATTTAATCAAAGTATATTCCTGTGGGCCAACCCCCTAGAAAAATAAGAGTAAAAATGAACAAAAAAATATAGCAAGCTATATCCATTTTTAAATAAGAATTGAAAATATTCCTTTGTTGAAATTCAGAGACATTTATTTCACTAATGGGCTACTTAATCATCCAGTGATAGTCAGTATATATGTCAATTGATATACAAGTTTTAGTAAGAACTAACATAAAAGACTGAGCTTACAGGCTAACATTGTTTATATGTATGCAGAAATATTAAGAAACAATTATTAAAATAAAATAAAAGGCAAATATTTTGAACCAAGATCAAATATATATATAAAAAAAAATGAAGATTCAATTAAACAGTTCTTTTCTCTTTAATATGAATACCTGATCTCACACATGTATTTAATTTGGGAAAGTTTTGTGAAATTATGCAATTTTTAACTTGTCAATTTAGAAATTTGTTGCAAGAAAGGAAATGTTTATTTTAAAACTTTAAATTCATTTATCTTCAAACTAAAAAAACTAAAATGAATATGTTTACTGGAACTGATAAAAAAAACTTTTTGGACAGTTGCAATCATCCTCCCACATTTCTTCTTAATTTGCAGTCTGAATTTGTTTAAAAGCCTCTACTATAGCCAGATTCTATCATCCCTTGAAAGCAGTGTTATATATATATGTGACTGATTGGCCTTGGTGCTTGTAACTGAAGGTCATTAGAAGTGGTTCTTTTTTTAATCACAAATGCTAAAGTTGCTTGAATACTCAGATTCACCAAGTGCTTCTTGTTTTTCCTTTGTGTCTTTAGAGGTGGAGATGAAGTCCCATTAAAAGTTATATCAGTGAAATGTTTATTCCTTTCATCACAGTTAACTTTATCATCATACATTGAAAAGAATTTGGGGTTTCTTCAGCCTGCTTCTTCTACTTCAAAGAAAACTACTTTTTATGGCATTGTGTTCATCATCCACAGAACGGAAGATTAAATGTAAATTTTACTAATGACCCTGGTAGGGAGTCTCTGGCATGGAAAGTACTTATATATAAAAAGTAAAAAACCAAATAAAAAAGAACAGATACCTGCTAAAAAAATGTCATGCTTATTATCTTCCATAGAGATGAACAGAATTACAAAAAAACATATTTGAAAAAGTTGAAGAATTATAAAATGTATCAATTTATTTTTAAAGACAATAGAAGTTTCATTTTAACTTCTGAAACAGGACATACTTCCTAGAATTAGTTAAAAAATATATATTAAAAAAAAAAGGTAACTGATTATATTTTGAAAATTACAATTCAATTTTTATGGACTCAAGTACCAAAGTCTTATCTAGTTAATGTTTTTATAAAATATGTTGTTTCCTTTTTTGAAAAGAAAAAGTAAATAAATTTTCAGTTTAATCCTTAGATCAGGAGAATTTTATAAAATATTGCCAGCCACAAATGTAAATGAAATGAATGACTATTAAAAAGAAAACTGGACACATTTTTAAAAAAATTATTTTATTTTATTTTTTTTCACAGGTAAATGAGAGTGTGAAATTTAAAACAAAATATTTCCAGCTTACATATTTTTCTATTTTATAATATGAATTCTGTTTAATGTTTTTAAGAAAATACATAAAAACAACAGCCAAGGTGAAGTATTTTATAGTTTTAAAATGCATCATTAAAGAAATTATAAGAAAACGGTTTAAATGTTACAATACCATCCAATAAAACAAGACTAATTTAAAATGGGGTTCAGTTGGCGATATTCATTCACATGGTCATCAATACAAATCATATATATATAATTTTTGTGAAAAGTGCCAATATTTATTACTTACATTAAAATTATGAAAGACAATATGGAAATGGTAAAGCAGACATAATAAATTTGGAAAATGATTAGTTTAAGACATGGTTTTGTTGATTGTTATTTTCATGAGCAACAAATAATGAAAATATCCCAGTTAAAAATAGGACAACATAAATAAAAAAAACTATTCAATTATTCTTATCAGTTTCCATTGCCCTTTAAAAATATGGCTACTAATGCAATGTGATAATTAATGCCTTTTAATATTTGATATACTAGTTTAATCAGTAAGTTGCCTATTATAATGAAATGATTGGTTGAAAATAATTTATTAAACAAGCTGAGGGTAGTACATGGTTAGATATATTATTTTTTATAGATTAAAACCAACAAAACTTTAAACATATATAAGCAATAGAGTTTTTTTTTATGATAGAAACTAAGTATGGAGGTATATGAACTCCATTTAATAATAAATCCATACAAAATTTAAAGGTTAAAATTGGTGAAAGGAACCACAAAGTAAAATGCTAATAATTTGAAAAAGAATTTGAGTGAGTGTAAGAAAGGGAGAGAAATACTAATTTCATTTAAGAAAATAGGTCATCATAACTTATTTTCATAAATAAAAACTTATAAAGTACAGAAAAAAAAACACAGAATATTAAAATGTAATCTTTTAAATTGTGTCATGATAAATATTTACTATTATTAACATTTTTGACATAAATAGTTTTTCTAAAACTTTATGAAACACGAATAAAAAAACTGAACAGAAAAATGAATTTTAATAAACTTAAAATAATAAAGTTTATAATTTACTAATTTAGCAATACATTACCAAATAATTTTTTATAATACGGAGATTAGAATTACATAAAAATATCATTGGAATCTTATCTGAACTTGTTTTGGATAAGAACAAAGAAATTTGTTAGAAAAATTCTAATAATTTTTAACATTGTGCCTAGAATTACTAAAATCACAAGAAGAGCCTTAGAAAAACTATTAATTTATGATAATAAAATAAATATTTTAATAAAAAAATGATAATTAAGATGAATGTTCTTATGCTACAACGAAAATCTATGTCAATAATTTCAGTTCTATGACATTTTTTTAATTGAATGAATTCAGAAAAGTGATCCATAGGCACAAAGTGTGGGAGAAGAAACTGCTTATATGGAATTTTCAGTTGCATTTAGCAATTTCAAGTTACAAAACAATGCAGCTAATCTAGTAATGCTTAAATTCATGAAATTGAAGTACTAAAGATAAAAAAAAGATCAACAGAACAATTGCCATATTTAAAGACAGAAGGAAGCTATGCTAAAGAAGTAGAAAAATGATTGAAGTTAACCCTCTAGGGCCATTCGTATCATATTTGATACAGTATGAAAACAAGCCTTGAAAAAAATATTTTCCTGAAAAATTTTTTAAGAGAAATATTTTTATAAATTTCAAATGAAAGCAGTACTGACTGCTCAGTCAATGAATACCAAATGTTTCCTTATAGGGAAATACTGTATCAAATATGATACGAATGGCCCTAGAGGGTTAAGATAACTATCTTGTGCTAGACAATTTTTCTCACCAGAATTCATCTTGCACCTTTATAAGTCTACCATTCATCCATGCATTGAATATTGTTACCACATTTGGTCTGGTGCTTCTGCTATGTATCTAGAAATTCTTGACAAAAGAAATCCAAAGAATCTGCAATGTTAATTTACTGAATAATGTATGCATTTTATTTATTTTCCTTACATTGTGTCATTTTACCATGACATTACTACTGTGCACCAAGACGCAGTATACTATTACTCCAACTTTTACCAAGTCATTGATATAACATTTCTGTCCAACCAAAGAAAGAAATGATTATTTTTGATAGCCTTTGTTAGATGACATTGCACAACATTTGTCTTTAGATGGGACTCTGGTTTAATACCACTTCCAAGTGAAGATAGGATATGGAGTATTCCAGGAATATTGGTTATTATAGCAGAGGTTTATAAACAAATTCAGACTGCAAATCACCATTAAAAGCAGGAGGACCCTTCCAGCTGTCCAGAAAGTCTTTTTCATCAGTTCCAATCAATGTATTTTTATTCATTTAGGTTTTTTTTTTTCATTTAGGTTTTTTTTTTTACTTTGAAGATAAACAAATTAAAAATTTTACTATGAACATTTGTTTGAAGGATTGACCAATGATTAAAATTTCCAAGTTTTATAGTTTTAACTATCCATTTTTGACAACTTAAAAATTGTGTAATTTCACAAAATTAGATACATCTATGACAAAATGTATTCATACTACAGAGACAATAGCTGATTTGTTGAATTCCTCACTTAAAAATGAGTAAAGTTTCAAAATTTCAGACATGTACCACTAATGGATCCTTTTTAATGCAAATTTAGGATGGTATAATTTTGATTTGTTTTTTCCTTCAAATCGTGTTTCTGACTGTTTTTACATGGAGTTCATATGAATTTTTTATTGATGTACTACTGAACATATGAACAATCAAAATTGCTCTTATGTCTTATTTTTAAAAACTATTTTTCATTTTACTTCAAGACTACCTATATGACATTACATTTGTAATGATTCTTAAATAGCTTGAAGCTTGCATCTTCAGTTATACACTGTTGTAATTGATTTCTGATCCACTAGCACAAGAGATGGAAAATCGTTATGTACATTTTTGAATAGCTATAACTTTGTTGTGAGCTACCAAGATAAATTTGGTATCATTTCTTATGATTTGTTAATATCTCCATGTTTGCGTTAAAGGTTTTTAGATATATTGAAAATAAAATTTTAGTTTGAGGTACCTAATGTGTGTGTGTGTGTGTACATACATACATTTCCCATACTTTGAAATGCTGACTCCTAGTGTTTGTGTCAGTATTATAAAGTAACCCTTAGTGCTATTTAATAACAGTGCTGATATATAATAGCATATAATACAACCTGTTTTATGATGTTATCTTGCTTTGTCTGTAGAGCAAATTATCCAAGTGAAACCAAAATATTATTGCCCAAGAGAAATTATAGTCATTTATTTCTAGTAAATTATAATTTATTTTTCATAAAATAGGCTAGCACCATCAAAATACAATGAAACAGTGAAAGTGTTAAATTCACTAAAATACTGAACAATTCTAAATGATGACATTCTGCAGAAGTCTTTAAACTATTAAAAATATTAAATATATTGCTGAATTTACTGAAAACAAAGAAAAATAAACAATAAGTAATTTAAAAATTTTAACTTAATTTTAAAAAGACAACTTTAAAGTTTAATCTTATATTTTAATGTATTCAACTAATCAATGACACTACCAAATTAATACTTTCAAAAAATAATCATTTTATTTATCACATATCTAGATGTTTGTCAATTTTTATATTTTTCAAGTAAAATAAACCCTGTATATAAAAAGATATCAGAAAAAAACAGGCAAAAATGTGAATATATTTAATTCTTAACAATAATAATTTTCAGCCATGCATTTTCTTAACCGTTTTTAACTATGAGGATTATTTGACTCCATTCAGTATAAGCAGTTAACTATAATCAGATATATATTTGCCAATACACTGACCATTATTCTTCATGCTAATGTTGATTTTTAAATACCTAAGTAAATGTTTAAAAATAAATATTATACAAAGATAAAGTTTTAAATATATTGAGAAATTAAGATATATTTTTCTTTTTACCTCGCCACTGCTCCTATCATGATCCATACATGGCTGGCCATCTTTAGGAGAAAAGATTGTATACCTGAATAAAAGAAACAAGCATCATAAAATAAGAAGGTTTATCCAACTTTATGTAGATAAAAAAAACATTAACAGCATGGCACTATGTATATGATTAAAAAGAATTGAGTGCAATTGTCACTAAAGAAAAGCAACTTTGTATCAAAGAAGATTTAATTCAGTAAAATTAAAAGACAAAACTTATAGCACATCAAAGTTTTGCCTCCTATAAGGTTTTCTTATGTAAAATTATTTTATTTATTATTATTATGTTGTCATTTTCATCATATTTCAATTTCTGCTATGGTCACACTACCTACCAAGTCTGCGGGAAGACCTAAGGCAGGTCGTGGTGTGTTGTTATAGCTCCATTTAATGTTTTTTTTTTATCTCCTCTAACATCCCTAGCGTTACATAGACAAACTTCTTCTTAGTGTGTGAGCTGTACTTAACAGAACAATTTTTTGTATATCTCTTAAGCTGCGGTTTCAAGGGGTTCTTTCAATGTGTTGTTGTTTTGTTCCTTTTTTTTTTATCATGCCAAGTGCACCTACTGGCACAACTCTTGTTTTCAATTTCCACATTTTTTCTATTTCAATTTCCAGATTTTTATATTTTGACAGTTTTTCAAATTCCTTGGTTGCTATGTTACAATCCACTGGACAAGCCATATCAATTAATAGGCAAGTTTTTTCTTTCTGGTTTTTAACAATAATGACCAGCCTATTTGCTTCAATTTTTCTGTCTGTGTAGATGGTGTAATCCCACAGAATGGTGACATCTTCTATTTCTGTAACCGGTGCTGGGTGATGTTCATACCAGTGTTCATTTACAGATTTTCCATAGTGTTTGCACATTGTCCAATGTAAATATTGCCACACTCTATCGTGATGATTTTTATATTCATTTGGGGCAAGTACAGAACATCCTGAGATTAGATGGTCTATTGTTTCTTGGTGTTTATCACAGAACCTGCATTTTGGATCCACATTATTATGTATAATATTTGCCTGAAAGTTCCTAGTGAAACGACTTTGGTCTTGTGCTGCAAGAATAAAACCTTCATTAATATTATTATTATTATTATTATTACTACTGTACTCTGATTTTTTATATAGTTAGTCTTTTTGTATTTTGGTTTCATAAACATCTTGGAACAGCCTGTTATTGTCAAAGGCACAGCAACCTGGTTTCAACAGAGCACGGGAGATAACTCTAGTGCAACTAAAAGACATTATAAAGAAAAAACAAATTGGTATATTATATAAATCTATTTTGAAATGCAATTCTAATTTCCATTTATTTTTCTTTTTTTCTGTTTTTGTTTTTTTACATTGCCACTTCCAAGCTACTGAGTTCTGTTTTCTCAAATTTTATACCTAAAAATTTTTTATTAAAATTTTATCATTTTCCTGATGTTCATAGCAAAATTTTGAACATGAATAATCTAAATAAATACATGTGAAACATTCCAGAAGATAAACATTTTAAATTTTCAAGTATAAATTAAATGACATCAATTATGTATTATCAATTAAATATAAATTATGGTCATGGTATCACTAATTTTTTTCATGCTCGATGTTATTTAAAGAATAACTTTATCTTTATTTAATTCAATTGCAATGTAATTAATTTTATTTAGCTTTTGGAAGACTCAGCAAACATTCAACCACTTAAATGTTTGGAAGTTTTATTTTTTCTAAGAAAAGTTTAAAATTTATTAAAGAAAAACCAGACATTTTGGGTTTGTTGATTAGGACAGGGAAAAAAAAGAAGAAATTGTAAGAAACAATAAAACTTGGAAAATTAAAAGTTATTTTTCTTTAATAAAAACAATTTAAAAAATAGGTCAAACTGATCTAGATTTTTAAACAAAATATTTGTTATACAAATTAAAAGAAAACAATAAACTAAGATGACTGAAATATGTACCATCCCCAAATAATAAGTATTATAGTTACTTAACAATTTTTATCATTAAATATGATAAAAAAAATCATAGACGTACATTTGACGTATTTCACATAGGCATACATAATTATTCCGTTTGGAATCCTGCATAAAAACCAAGCCTCTTATCCCAAAATTCTAGTCTCAAAAAGAAACAAATATAACATTGAAAATTCAAGAAAATTTAAATTCAAATATTAATGTCAAACTGAGATATTAATAATAATAATATCAAGTATATACTTTTATATGTACAAGAAATATCTCTTTGTCAGGTACTTTACAAGTTTATGAGCCCACTCTCTTTGTTATAGAAATTCATTATAAATTGATCCAACCTCTAAAATATATTTTCTAGAAATGCTACAGACACATACTGGATATATTTAATTGTTAGGGAGTCCTAGTATCCCATAAGACACAAAATTATATGAAGAAAACCTTTAGAAAGGTGTATAGGAAATAAACTATTTCCATCACCATTACATACGCACATACATATTAAAACATACAAAAACTTTATTTTTTATTCAATAAGAGACAATATTACTAATATGCCAAAAAGATTTTATAATACAACACACACTTTTAAATCAAAATATCGGTAATACTTTTTTGGTACGCTAGTATGATGGTATGCCAAATTTCAGTCCGCCATTTTGGTACGCCAAAATTTGTTAGTGATGTATCCAAAATTTTTTTTTCTACAGGAAAAAAATAAATAAAATTTATTTTTACAAGTATGTTTGTACAATATACATTCATCTAGCGAATAGACATGAAATTAGATACAAAAACTACTATAATTATTTTTAAAATCCTTCTTAATATGTCCATATTCCAGTATAATAAAAATGAAATCTCGTTCTGGCGTACCGAAAAAATATTTTTTCTAAAGAATAAAAACGAATAAAATTTATTTTTATGAGAATCTTTATTCATTTATCTAGCGAATAAACATAAAATTACATATGCAAAACTACTTTAATTATTTTTAAATCCCATCTTAATATGTCCATATCCAGTATAATAAAAATGGAGAAACGTTTGTTTGTGTGTTGTGTCGTTCCGGCGTACCGAAAAAATATTTTTTCTAAAGAATAAAAACGAATAAAAATTATTTTTATGAGAATCTTTATCTAGCGAATAAACATAAAATCACATATGAAGAACTACTTTAATTATTTTTAAATTCCATAATAAATATGAAGAAATGTTTCTTTGTGTGTTATGATTTTGATTTTTTAAGTAATTCGATGAGAAATACAAAAGTAACTTTTTTTAATAAATATTTTAAAAACTTCACCTCTGATCCCGTGTCTTGAAACTATTTTACTTTCATCGTTTAATTTTAGCAGTATTTACTTGGAAAATTGATACTAAGTTATTTGTAAAAAAATTAAAAAAATCTAATAATATGTATAAAGATTCTCGTAAAAATAATTTTTATTAGTTTTTATTCTTTAGAAAACATATTTTTTTGGTACGCCAAATGACACAACACAAACAAACATTTCTCCATTTTTATTATACTGGATATGGACATATTAAGATGGAATTTAAAAATAATTAAAGTAGTTTTTCATATGTAACTTTATGTTTATTCGCTAGATAAATGAATAAAGATTCTCATAAAAATAATTTTTATTCGTTTTTATTCTTTAGAAAAAATATTTTTTCGGTAAAAATAAATTTTATTCATTTTTTTCCTGTAGAAAAAAAAAATTGAATACGTCACATGATACGTACCAAAATGGCGGACTGAAATTTGGCGTACCGTCGTACCGGCATACCAAAAAAGTATTACCCTCAAAATATCTACCAGTTAGAAATTAATATCACCATGTGAAATATTTAACCAAATAAGAGAAAACTAAATTTTTTTTTCTCAATCCTATTTTCAGGAAAAATTTGTTATAAAAACACACAGATTTTGATTTTCAGCTGAGATGTGATTTACTCCAAGCTATTCCAAACATGAGAAGACAAGGCACATAGCTCCACCCCCAAGCATTTACTGAAAGAAACATGTATCAGGAATATCAAATAAATCATCAACAAAGAGGCTCAGTGAATCTCTGCTTACAATCAAAATCTTTTTTCAACCACAGATTTTTACTGTGAACTAAATACTAAAAGTCTTTTCTAAACAACAGTTTTTTCTGTGTATCAACTACCCAATGACTAACTCAACTAAAGACATTTTTTACTCCTTTTTGTCTTCTATATTTATGAACATATGATTGTAAAACAAATGATTTATTTTACAGGGAGACCCATGTTTTTTCTTAAAAAGAAATATAAAGTTTTAAAAAATAAATGATAATAAATAATACATGTTAATAAAAGAAAAAAAAAACATTAAAAAAAGAACTACCTTTTTCCAAATTTGATTTTACCAGCATCACGGAGCCTAAAGTATTGCCATCGAACAAATGAATCATAAAACGGATTGGCATCAGTTGTAATAAATGTTCTACGCCAATCAATCTGAATAAAAAAAATTTAATATATTCAATGCATATCTTTGTAATTGACTTTTAATAATTTCTTTATAAATTTTTCTTTGCCAGTTACAAAAACTTAAACAATACTCTTAATAATATTTCAATTGATCTAATTTTTTTTTTTTTATAATCATGTCGGCCCAAGCAAGGCATTTTACTGCCACTGTTTTGCAGGGGGGTTACATAGAAGGAAAGTTATGAGAAAAAATAACAGATTATAGAGGGTGTCAGGAAGTGGGTAAGAGAAGGATGAGAATACTGATGAGAGTGGAGTGGACAGAGAAAGGAGCATGAGAGAGAGGATGCAGGTTAGTGAGATAGGAGATGACTATTGACTTTACATTTAAATTCTTGAAGATTGTAGCTGTTGGGAAAGCAAGTAAAGTAAAGGGAATTCCACAGACGGGAAGTGCAAGAAAAGAAGAGGAAAGTTATGAGAAAGAGTGACAGGTTATAAAGGTGTCAGGAAGTTGGTAAGAGAAGAATGAGAATACTGATGAGTGTGGAGTGGACAGAGAAAGGAGCATGAGAGAGAAGATGCAGGTTAGTGAGATAGGAGATGACTATTGACTTTACATTTAAATTCTTGGAGATTGTAGTTGTTGGAGAAGCAAGTAAATGGAAGGGAATTCCACAGGCAGGAAGTGCAAGAAGTAGAATTTGCGTTTACATTTTATTGTAATATTTAATTGTGATATTTTTTTAAAAAAATGTCATTTTAGCAAGATAAATTGATAACAATGATAAAAATATAATACTATGATGTTAAGAGTTACATGATTAAAAAATGATAAGGATGTAAATCTGATACTTGCAGTATAAATGATAAATGTATCTCCAAAATAAAAATTAATAAAATCTGCATTTACAATTAGTCTAGCATAATAAAATTAAATTTTTAATGTCAAATAATTTGATTTGGTACTTACTTTTATTCCCATTTTCTTTAAATCTGTAATGGTATGAGGTGGAAAGTAATTCAACCAGTATGAAGGATCAGCAAATTTTGCAATTTCTTCATCATTCAGATCCATGGAAGCCATGATCTGCCACTGATATTTCAAGCCTCCTGTTTTAGCAACAGCTTTGCTCTGATAAAAAAAAGTTATGAACATGAGAGCTTGAATTTAAAAGTATGTTTAAAACAATGTCAATAATGATTCTTTTTTTTAAAACAAATTGAACGGAATCTGTTTAAAAAAAGCAAAATAATGTTTTAAAATATAATTTCATTTTTCGAAATGTTGGTAATCTTATGTATATAAGGAGAGAAAGAAAAGAAAAAACATATAGAACATTAAACCAACTGATATTCAGTCAGTTAAGTGCCATACGTGATACATGCTTTAGGTGATTGTGTCTCGAAAGAGACATGACTGACTGGGCAGAAGATTATCCCACAGTAAGTTGCCATTGGTTTCTGTGGTAGACTGGTTGCCAGCCAAGGCTATAGAACCCAATCTGTCTTGTTACTTGACTTATGGCTAGAGGGGGAAAGAGATGTATTATATTATTAAGCAGTAATTAGTGGGGGATCAGATTATTACTTCATAACAATATAAAACTGATGCCCCACAGTAAAAGCCTTAATCATGTTTTCAACTATTATATTCAGTCAGTCAGTTAAGTGCTATACATGATACACACTTTAGATGATCATGTCTGGTTGTCAGCCAAGGCTATAGTCCTGTTATTTAGCCCATAACTGGAAGGAAGAGATGGATTAATGCCTTTCCCATGGGTATTTGCACATAAGTGAATGCAACAAATTCAACTGGAATTCAAACTCGGCTCTCTGATTTCTCTTATATTAACCTAATCAAAAGGAGGGACTATGGATTAAAAATATTTACTGCTATTATAGATTAAATAGCAAATTGGTTGTGAAAAAGTGGTATAAATGTTTATACACTCACTTTTCTTTATCACAGTATAGTAGTGACAATACATGAACAGGTCTACAGTGAGAAAGGGATCCATGCCTTTCACAAAAGCATTAATGTGAAGTAAACAAAAGAAGCCTAAATTAGAATTGAAACTGTTTACAGATTGTATTTTCTCTTAACTACTATATATTAAATCAATCCTCCTTCCATAGATACAAAACTATAGTATTTTATTGAAGCAGTAACTACTCCTGACAGATGGAGCCAATATAGGCTTTTTTATCCTTCGTTACAATGACTATTTTCCTATCAAAGTAACATACTAGTAGAAAAGAGTATAACAGTCAAAAGAAAAACATTTATAGTTTAGTTGAAATAAAAATTATAAAACAAAATGGTTAGTCTTTTTAAATCAAGTAATTAGAATATTAATCAAATTTTGAAATAAATCAACATTCAATTTTTTTAGACAATGATTATGTAAGCATCTGATACTAAAAAGTTTTTTTAACATCGATGGGTAAGAATTTTATTTTTTATACATCCTGCATTTTCATTCTATATACTATAATTTATATTAAAGATATATTAGTCTTATAGGACAAACCTTTTTGCCTTTAGTTTTATTAACACCAGCTGGGTTGATATCTTCACATTCCTGTGAAAGTTTATCTTCTTCAACAGGAAACACTGGAGGCATGCCATAAACTTCTATTTCCCTCTTCAATTTGTCAGCACAAGCCTAAAAAGAAAGAAAAAAAAGAATAATTTAGAGAAATTTTCAAGTTTGATCAATTTATTAACAAAGTAAACAATTTTATCCAAGATGTCTCAGATTACTGAGGGATTTTTAGCCTATATATTTAATTCAAGTAATTTTTGCAACATTTTCTTAGATGAAAATGTTGATAGTACAAAGTCTGCATCAATAAAAGGTTGAACCCAAAGAAAAAAAAAGAAAAACAAGTTATTAGACAATTAAGAAATTGAATTATATAAAGAAGCAATGGATGATAATGATGGAATGATAGGTCAGAAATATTGAAAAGTGAAATACAGATTGAATAAATAACTAAATAGAATTTCATGATACATTGGTTATTGTATATTGGTCATCAGTGTTCCGAATTAACTTTTGAGACCATTCTCCTAGTTCCTAATGTACAAATCTATGACAAATTTATAAAGATTCACATCTTAACTTGGGTTCACTAATGAACAATGACCCCTACTTACTCACATTTTTCAACATTTTGTAAATGTGCTTTAATCACATACCCATGGTATAAGTTTGAGTATATATCATTTTATGGTCTCTTATATAAAGACCATTTAATAACAAAAAGGACTTTTTCAAATTTTTTCTTATCACATTGAATACATCATTGAAGACTAATTTGTACTAAATAATAAAAACTGCTAACCAAATATGAGTAAGTGAGTTTTGTTTAATGACATATCAACCTCTGTGGGTTATTTAATGCCAAAAAAGTGGGATTGTAAGGTATTTCTTTTAATGTTCAGTTATAGTGAGAAGGTTAATTTAGTCAGGTTTTAACAAAAATTTTTTGTTTTTATTCTTTTTAATTTTAGAAACCAGGGCTAGTCGGGTGGTGTGTTGAAGAAACACGACATCTTTGCACTCAGGTCATGAACTTTTCAACCACCAGGATTCCATCCCCAGGTGTTACGGGTCACCACCCACAGCCAACAGGTGCCCCCCTTGGGGGACTTTTACCCTCTGCAGAGGTGCTGTCGATGTATTCTGAAGCCCCGGCCGACAGAGTGGCACTAATAATAGTACTACTATTGTTTAGAGAAAGGTATTAAGAAATGTCCAAAAACAGATTGAGGTTATATTAATGATCTATAGATTTGTTCAGTAAAATTATCTATTAAAAAATATTAGAAATAGAATAATACACATTTTATTTTACTACAAGACAAAGATTATTTACATAAATTATGACAGACCAGTGGTTTATAAAGATTGCAAAATAGAACAAAACTACAGTAAAAAAATAAATGAAAAGGGTCTTACCTTGATTGGCATTCCAGTGCAATGCAAACCAAATGGGAAAAGACAATGTTTGCCTTTCAATCTCCAGAATCCAACAGCAAACTAAAGAAAAGAAAAAAAAATTTTTATTATTAAAAAAAGCAATGGAGTAGGTGATAAAATTTATAAAAATATTATTACTTTTTAAATAAATATTACAAAAATATACAAGGTGTAAAAATTTCTGGACTGGCCAAGTTAGATGCTGTGGTGTTAACCTAACATTACAATGACAAGCAATGAAGTTGCACCTGCATACCGATTCCCTATCACTGGATGTTCAACACGCTGACTGGGAAAGTAAAAATATACACCAAGGCAGCAAGCCAGATGCTCATAAGGTGATGGTTAAACACCTTAAAGAGTCTAGTCTCTGAGTATGACCTGGTAGTCAGCATAACATTGGTCACGTCATACTGCAACCTTGCCAACCAGCTGACATGTGTGCCCCAAAAGTGGTACAATGCTATAAATGTAAGTGCCAAGCCCATTGGTTAAACATGCATTGCTAGAGTGAATGCAATGAACCAGCGGCAGATAAAATCATTCATACACAGAGCGGACATCCAGGCATCATGAAGACACCATATTTTGTAAGACACATTGACCCCACAGTGGCCAAACTAGAGGTCAAACAAATCATCAAGCACTGTGAGGTGTGCCAGTCTATTGACCCAGCCTTGTGGTGAAAGGGATGACACAAACGGTGGGAATAAGTATCACCCATTATAATAGCAAACACTTTCTTACCCTTACTGTGGACCCACCCAGTTTGGCGACCACTTGCATGGCAAGACTCAGAAAGCGATATTCAACAACTATTGTCTGTCTTTTATGAATGAAGCACACCAGATGAGATTTTGGCCGATAACGGCCTCACCTTTTGCAGCCAGCAGGTCAGATAGTTTCTGTGTGAATGGTGAATCTGACTATGGCTGCAATGTGCGTACGTGCCATCAGACAACAACAACATGGAAAGAAGCCACCACACCATAAAGAGGATTGCTGCCAGAAAGAAGTGCTCCATTGCAGAAGCATGTTAACTGTTACAATGTTACGCCAAAGGACAGCATGTCCCCGGCAACCGCACTTGTGAATGCCATTTATACATGCTGAGCTCAGGTAAAAGGGATCGATATTCTTCAGTCACCTGATGCTGAGATGGTGGGCAGGTTATATGCTGTAGGATATCCCATCTGGGTAAAACTGCCAGGCAATCAGAGGCAAGTGACTGATGTGGTCAGTCAGCAATCTGTCCTGGTCAATGGAATTCCGCATCACGTGTGCAATCTCCATCCTGCTTTGGAGGTGGACCATTTGACAACTGAGGAAAGTGATGAGTCATCCAGTAGTGAAATATTAATAAATGGTGCCAATGATCCTCTCGAAAATATAACTGCGAGCCCGTTGGACAATTCAGGGATGGAAACTGAGGTGCAAGTTCCACTACAAAGGAGCACTTGAACCAAAAGACGACTTCCACCCTGCTTCATGTGTGATCAGGAAATTCGTGGGAGTATGGTAGCCATCATGCAAATCTACGAAGATAGATAGATAGAGAGAGACAGACAGACATCCCAGACAAAAAAGGAGAAATTCTTACAAAAATATTTAGTCCTATTCTCTCTGCTAGTTAATGGCAGTCAGTTAAGAGGCCATATGTGATATACATATATATATATATATATATATATACCTCCAAAGACGGGCTAAAAATGGGAATACATAAATACAGGATTAAAAAATTCCAAAAACTTAATAAAAACAACATTTTATTGTTAAAATCTTTGGTATTATTAAGAGAAAAGACCTTACAATTTTTTATTTCTTATATTTTGAATCCTTTTTAAGACCTCCCAAATTTTTTGTTAAAAATTGTTTTTTGCAATGAAAAACACACTGATTTGGAAATTCTTGCAACAATCAAAAAATTATCTAACTTTAAAGAAATTTTCAGGAGTTATTCACAAATGAATTAAATTATTTTAGAAACATTTATTAGAAAGGCTTTGTAGAAATATTTTTTTTACATCTGTCACCCCACACTTATTTTATTCTATGAAATTTCAAGAAATTCATTTTTGTAGGGTTTAATGTTTATTAGTTATAAGCATGGGTCCTTGGTGAATTTAAATCATCAATATTTTTTTTTAAAAAAGAAGTACTCATTACAGAAAATCAGTGTTGAAGCTTAAAATAAAAAATGCAATAAGACTATATTACTCAATTAGAAAATAATTTAATTGCTTTTATGAATAAGATGTATTATGGACACTAATCTTAATAAACTTTCTTTTGATGAATAATGAATTTTTACAAGAGTTGTTTCATTTTTGTTTAAATTTTAATTAGGATAATTTATAAAGTTTTAAATGTTTTTAAATTCTGTATTGATTTATATTTATTAATCATAAATGGAAAACACTGCTACAATTCAGCAAACCCAGTATTTCAAAAGGTATTTAGAATTTTTTTGTGTGTATAATTTTTTTTTTTTTTAATCATATCACCCCAAGCAAGGCAGTAACGCCACTGATGTGCAGGGGGCTACATAGGAGTGAAAAGATTGGAAAAGAGAAAACCGTAAACCGCACCCTAAACAGGAAACAAGGGATGAGCCTCTTCACCTGCTCAATAGACGTGGGTGGAGTGTGAACCAGGCGAAAGTTTAGTCTATCTACTCCAATTAAAAAAAAAAAGTGAGAAGATTGGAAAAGAGAAAACTGGAAACCGCATCCTAAACAGGAAACAAGGGATGAGCCTCTTCACCTGTTCAATAGATGAGGGTGGAATGTGAACTGGGCGATAGTTTAGTCTATCTACTCCAATTGAAAAAAAAAAAAAAAAAGATTTTTTTTTCCCCCCTTCAAGTTTCAATTTAGTTAAAGTCGAAAGAAGCCTTTGAAGCTAAACTAATTTACAGAACCTTCTCTAGCAAGTTTAAAAAGGCGAAATAAATAACCCTTTGGTTGACCAGCTGAAAGGAAAAATTTACCATAGTAATTAGAGGCAAAATACAGTTTCTTATTTGTGCTGATTTTTATAAATACTGACATCCATACATAACATTATCAGAAAATAAAAACAGATAGTAAATTTAAAGCCAAATTACCTAAAATTTAATAAAATACCAGATTACTTAAAATATTTTCATAAATTTTAAAGATTACTAGGTAATTAAAAAAATTATATTAAAAAAAGGCACATATTTATGAAGTCATTTTTAGTTACATCCACTGTAGAAAAAAATTCTCAAATCTATTGCAATAGTGGTCAGCACCTCATAGAAAATACTACCTGTGTTAAAAAAATATTTTTCTGAGGTAATTTAAAGTAAAACTAATATTTGTTTCAAATCAGATTAACTTTAAATCAGCTTATCTTCCTCCAATAAAATTTCAGAAAAGTATATTGCATTTTTTAAAAAAGAGAATTACATTGTTCACACAGATTTGCAAACATGTCTAAAATGACCCATTTTTAGCAATTAAAAAACGATGAACCCTTTCAGTCAATTTAAATTAGTTCTAAAATATTCCAAAATATTTTGTTTATTGAAAATATTAAATTTAACCTATTAGCTTGAAATTAAAATTAGAATAAAATCTTCAAGGATTTTTCATTTTTAAAAACTCATTTTATACTTTAGGTATCACTTTTCTTTGGATATATATATATATATATATATATATATATATATATATATATATAATCCAATACCTGAAGCATGACTGAGTTTCATGCATTATGCAATCTTCAAGTGATGATCATTAACTGACCATCCAACAATCCAAATCCCAGAATGATTAGTTCATAATAAGCACCTAATGATTACATCGGGCATGAAACCCTGAGTCGTGCTATAGACAAAGGATAATATGTATATTTATTAATATATGCTTTATAACTGTTATATTATATTGAGTACTGTTCTATCAACACCAGACGAATATTTATATATTTGCATGTACATCCATGTGTGTATGTATATATATATATATATATATATATATATATATATATATTTAAAATTTATAACATAAGTATGTTATAACATCACTACAAAGTAGCTATTTTGTTTTAACACTTCTTGTGTCTTGGTAAGTGATGGTGCTGTTTGCAAGTTGAAGAGTTTTAAAAGGTTTAAAACTAACCAACCCCAACATTACAATAGGGGAGACATAGTTACATAGTCTGTGAGGCCCAATCAAAATACAAGTAAATGCTAACTTGCAAATAATGACAACATAGCCTAATAACAATTTATTGGTGCATTAATATTAATGCTTTATTAAAATAGAAATCTATGCTAGATTATCAAGTTAATATTTGATAGGTATTTAATCTAGCATTAATTGTCAAGTTAATATTGAATAGTTAAGTTTCATTAGGCATTAATTTTAGATGGACTCTGAATTTGTTATTATTATCAATGTTAACTTGTGTGTATATATGCATTTTGTATGTTTGTTTCTACTTGTGTTTATATATGAATATATATACCTAGGTACATGAGTTTGTCAATGAATAAATGCATGTATGTAGGTTTATGTACTAATATGCATATAGATATATTGATTTATATATATATATATATATATATATATATAGGTATATATGTGTGTGTGTATATATATATATATATATATATATATATATTGCAATTTTGTTATCACAATGGTTTATAAAAGTATATCATGACACAAAAATTTTCATGTTTCAGAACAATACTGTTCAATATTGTTTTATTGTGTACCAATGTCATATAACATCAAATGAAAACCCAACTATTAAAAAAGTTTACACTAGATCTACTAAGAACACTTTTAAACAGTGTTGGTATATGCACTTAACTTCCTTTAAAAACAATATGTACTGAAACCAAACATCTCTTTCTGTGTATTTTTGGAAGTTAAATGATACAAACAAAACTCCCAAAGTAAAATGGAAAATTCTGGAAAAAACAAGAATCTGTTAGTCGTTCTATGACATCTGCCCTTTGTGCCTGAGTGGAAAGTTGCAGATTTTAAGGTTCCCTAAAATGGGGAACTATTGAATATTTTTCATTAAAATTTAATTAATCATGTTTCACATTTATAACTTGTGCTCCAATATAACTTAAAAATTAAAATTTAATTTACTAAAATAAATGGCCTACAAAATATTAGTTGGCTTTCTTGACTACAGTATACCTTAGTATACTAAAATTATTCAGTTCTAATTCCAACCTAAAAAATACCAGCCCCTTTAATAAAATAAATCTTTAAAATTTAATTAATTGCGGTGTTTTATTGATAACTTATGCTCCAATGTGTGTTTACTTTTGTTAATGTATATATGTGTGCGAGTGTTTTATTTATGTGTATTTATGCTTATAGTTGTATATAAATGGATCCATATATGTGACTATTTCGTATACAGTGCTTTGTTTTTTTTTTGTGTGTGTATATATTTTGTTTTTAGCATGTGAATATCTGTTCTTATATTTCTTATTATATTTATATGTTTATGCATTAGAATATGACTGTGTTTGCTTTGAAATCTATATAACTCTCCCTTGCCCACCTTATCATCCGAATTCAAACTTACATGTAGATAATATAAGTAGCATCTATAGACACTTCTTACAACAGCATTGAATATATTGCATAAAATGACACATTGCTAAAAACAATAGTCAAAAGACGTATGTGTTTAGGTACCTCCACTCATTTTTAATATCTAAATTTTAAATTGAATTTTAAAAATAAAAAAAGTTTTCTTGAAATTTTTATTTTAGTTTTAATTGAAAGCTAAATGATTAATGACTACATGGTTATTTCCAGTAAGCAAAAAAGCTGGTGTATTTCAAAC
Source organism: Ascarosepion bandense (assembly GCA_037127315.1). NCBI lineage: Eukaryota > Metazoa > Mollusca > Cephalopoda > Sepiida > Sepiidae > Ascarosepion > Ascarosepion bandense. The sequence goes on from JBBBDQ010002327.1 coordinate 1,549,447, forward strand.
AGAAATTATATTGACTGGAATCTAAAATTTTTCAATTTTTTTTAATCTTTAATTTTTTGTTGATCTTTAAGCAATAAACACATTTGTAAACAAAAGTTAATTCTTGGTTTTAAAAATCTTAGGAAAATAAAATATATATCTGTAACGCATTATTTTTGGAAAATTAGCAAATTCAATGTTAAATTAATCTGATTTACACAAGTATTACTTATTTATAGGGTGAAATTTAGAATAAAACTGTTTCTTAATCACAGAGTTGAACTTTTTGACCTATCCACCATATATCAAATGTGTTGACAGGTTGTTAGATTAGAGATAAAATAAGTGTACATAATTGTACAAATTTTTTCCCCTGTAAAAGGAAGAAACTCTGAAACACATGACCTTTTAATTTACACATAGAAATTACCATACAAAAAAAAGTCCAAATACACACAAAAAAAAATTGAAAATTAAAAATAGGAAGATAGGAAAAATAGGCACAACAATTTCTATTGAACTTTTTAATTTTCAATGAGTAAGTATAATCTTCACTTAATAAGTTTTTAAACCCCAACAAATCTTTAAAGTATTTTGAAAATATTTTTGAAACTTTATAAATTATAATTTAAAAAAAATGAAAACAATTCTTTTAAAATTTCATTATTAATTGAAAAACATTTTTTCAGACTATAATGTCCTTAATTTATATTATTTATTCAAGCAATTAAAAGCTTATCAAATTAAATAATGTCATAGTTATATTGCATTTTTTATTTTATTATTGAGAACAGATTTTCAGAAATAGAGGCAAAGTTTAAAAAAAAAACAGATGATTTACATTCCCCAATAAGTCTTGCATTTAACTAATAAAACCAATTATCACAACAAAATTTAATTTCTTAAAATTTTATGAAGTTACATGAAGTAAGAGTAACAGATGTAAAAAAAAATATTTTTACCAAGATTTTTTTAAAAATAATAATTTCAAAATTAATTACATTCATTTGTGAATATTTCCTGAAAATTTCATTAAAATGTGAGAAGAATTTTCAAATTAATGTGTTTGTCAATAAAAATAATTAAAATATACTTTAATCTTTCCTCTTAATAATAATATAAACATTTTGATGGAAAAAGTTTATTTTTCTTAAGCTTGAGGCCTTTTTTATTACTATGCTGTTTTTTCAGTGATTTAGTGAAGGTACCTATTATATATATATATATATATATATATATATATATATAAAAATAAAACAAAATTTCGATGTTCAAATTCGTTGAATAGCCATTTCTACGAGAAAAATCTCGCGTCTTCAGCAATAAAATTTATTCCAAAAAACCAAATGACATCATTAATTCTCACAATAAGCAGATTCTAAAGAATTTATATAATACTGATTCAAAGTCTGGAATTTCTAATGAATGCAATTGTATCTCCGTGAGTATCTGCCTGGTAGAAGGCAAGTGTAAATCCACCCAGGTAATCTACGAAGCTCAAATCTCACCATCCAACAACAGAAAAAAATTACTGGACTTATATTGGTATATTCGCGGGGGTTTTTAAGCAATGTTATTACAATCATAGGTATCATAGAGACCCCATAGTTAGTTGGAAACTGATAGGCTTAGCTCGTACACCTAGAAATTTTCACGATAGCTGCAATCTATGTTTACAGAAAAAAATACAACTATTAAAATACCCTAACCAGCACCTACTCTTGAATTTAAGAAAAGAATTCATTAGCAAATGCCGTCATAAGGTGGAATTTGTGAATTTTTATACTTAGGATTTAAATTTTAAATTTAGTCTATTATTTTGGAAAATAAATTATTTTTTAATTGATTAATTAATTTAATTTTTAACTAGTAAATTTGAACTCCACTACCAATTACTGATCCCAGCCTTATAGATTCCTTCTTCCTTTTTCCTATCAAAATATCTACTATATAACATGTAAGAATCCTTAGACTAATTTTTAGTCCTCATTTTTTCCTGCACCTTTATATATATTTTATTTTGTTGTTGTGAAGATTCTTATTTCCATTTTGTTGGTCATAACAATTTTATCCATTTAACTTCCCAGGGCTTTGTTATAAATGTATATGTACCTTTATTTTTTTTATTTATTTGATTTTTTTATATATATTTTTTATTTAATTTTAATACGAAATCCAATTTACCTTTAAACATTAAGATCAGTTTTGATTAACTTTTACCAGGGCCGTTACAATAAAAATAAAAATATAATAATTTTTCGTTCCTTTCGTACTAAGCCGCCTTTAATTACTTTTTTAAAATCTTCAAAATAATTAGAATTGAATTTAACTCATGAATTGCGAATATCCTTTAGCTTTTTAAGTAAATTATGTTCAGGAATTTGTATTTGTGTGTGTGTGTATGTAGATATATATATATATATATATATATATATATATGTAGATAGACTAAACTATCGCCCGGTTCACATTCCACCCATGTCTATTGAACAGGTGAAGAGGCTCATCCTTTCTTTCGTGTTTAGGATGTGGTTTCCGGCTTCCTCTTTTCCAATCTTTTCACTCCTACGTATCCCTCTGCGCTTCAGTGTCATTACCGCCTTGCTCGGGGTGATATGATTTTAAAAAAAAAAGTATATATATATATATGTGTGTGTGTGTGTACACTTGTTGAATTGATCTACTTCTTAAGTTAATATTTTTATTTTTGTGATTTATATTTAAATTTAGATTTGTATTTAAAAAAAAAATTGTCCAATTTATTTAAACCAAAAATCACTATGGTTTATTTTTCAACACAAATGATAACAATCTCCCTTGTTTCTATGGAAACAGATTTTTTTACATTTTTCTTTTCTTATCTTACTTCCCTATCAACCACCCCTTCCCCTTTTTACTTCTTTCCTTTTTCTTCTTCCCCCTACCACTTCTTTCGCCCAGACAGGGCTAAATTTCAACTTTTAAACTCAACTCAGTTAAGGGGTGGGGTGGGGTGGAAGGGATTCTAAAAATAAAAAGAAAGACATAGGTATCTGTCTGCTTCCTTATTAATCCCACACCTTTCAATTTTCTGTGATGAAAATTTTTTTTGACTTCTGCGGTGGTATAAAATCATTTATCATTTGGTTTTTTGAAATAAATTTTGTTGCTGAAGACACAAAATGTTTCTCGTAGAAATGGCTATTCAAAGAATTTGAACATTGAAAGTTTGTTTTATTTTATAATTGTCTCTGTAATTAGAATATAAATTGCATTGAGCCCTCCACCTTGATCATTTTTAATATTAATGTAATTAACATTAATTAGGATCGGGTTTTTGGGATCTACCTACCTTCTTATTCTTTTGGATTAAAGATATATATATATATATGTTGATTGTTTAATACTTAGTTTTTGGTCATAATAGGGTTAGACCAGTGCACATTTGTATTAAAAAAGTGTTTAATACAATTATATTGTAGAACTTTTTAATATTTTCCATCTTTAAACAAGTTATTACGCTACATAAGTTTCTACCATGAGTGGTATCTTCAGGCAATTTTTAATAATTGATTTTACCGTATATATATATATATATATATATATATATATATATATATATATATGTGTGTGTGTGTATATGCACACATATGTATATGTATATATTCATATATGTGTGTGTCTGTCTCTCTTATTCATTTCATCTTTGAATAAGTTTATACTTTAAACATAATGCTTAGTTAAACTTAGAATTTGAAATTTGTAATTTCTAACATTAATTCATACTAATTTTTTAAAATGAATTTTATTTTTTATTTTAAAGTGAAATTATTAGTCAATTAGTCATACCAATTTCTATTTTTCTCAAACATTAACATTAAGGCACCAATAAATTGTTTTTAGGGTATGTTATGTTTCTCAAATTAAACTTTACTTGTATTTTGATTGGTCATCACAGACGACATAACAATGTCTCCTCTATTGTGGGGTTTGGTTAGTTTTGAATCTTTTAATAATACTCTTCATCTCGCAATTAGCACCATCACTTGACAAAACACAAAAGGTGTTGAAATAAAAAAAGTTACTTTGTAGTGATGTCATAACATATTATTTGCTCTGCTCTGTATTGAGAACTCTTAAGAGTAGTGATTTTTTGAGATATCAGAATTTTATTCTATCCATACCAACCCTATATTTATGCATAGATATATACATCTATATATATATATATATATATATATATATATAACCTAGGTAGCATAATAACTCATTTAAAAATGGAAAATATTCAAAAGTTCTACAATTGTATCGATCACTTTTTAATACAAATGTGTATTGGTCTAACCCTATTATGACCAAAAACTAAGTATTAAATTATATATATATATATATATATATATATATATATATATATATATATATATATATATATATATATTCTTTTACTGACTTAAGCAGATGGCTTTTTTGTTGTTGAGTTTAAATCTGGAGGTATGCGACAGTTATGATATAAGTGAGTGTGTTTTTGTTGGCATTAACTTATATTTTTTATAAAAAATTTCTATGCTGGTTGAAAATAATGTGATGTTTAAAGTAAACTAAAATGTGTTTACATAAAAATGCTACAAAACTTATTCAAAAGAAATAAAAACTTTTCAGGAAAAAAGTCTTCCACATTTTTACAACATTCCACACATACACAAAAAAGAAATTTGATGAGCTAATTTCAATTAAGAACTCAACCATAAAATTTCCATAAAATAGAGGACATAAGTCAGCAATTACATTTCAGATTTGTGTGCCTGCTATATTTTCATAGATTTGTCTCAAGCAGCAGACCAAGAAATTTGATGTTTTTTTCAAAGTGATTGTAATCACAAAATGAAAGGAAAATTATCATGCTGAAGTTAAAAAAAAGTTCATCTTTATTTTTATGTGTTATTTAATTGTAAAATACTTCTTGAAATGTTTATTTTAAATAATTTTTGCAACTAACCTCACATTTTGACAAAGAAAACGTATGCCCCAGATGCAATCTTCCATTCATATAAGGATATGGGAAAGTAACCATATACTTGTTTTTTCTGCAGAATAAAAGAAAACAGAAATTGATAATTAAAAATAATATAAAGAACAGAGAGTTTAATATTTCTGATTCAGTGACAGCTTCCAAATCTGAAAATTTACATATTTATAGATATAATAAATCTATAAATAGCAATAACAGATATTTAAAATTGACAAATATAGACAGAAAACATTAAAATAAAATCAACTTTTTTAAGATTATTATATTTACAAAAATACAATGATAATATACTTGTAAGTTTCATGCTTTGTTTTCTTGAAGACATTCCATTTTGTATGGAAATATTAGATTTTAATCTTATTGCTGGAATCTAAGCAATTAATAATTATCAAGTCTTTTTTTAATGTACTTTATATCAAGCAAATTTCCAATTAAAAAAACATAGGCTGTATCAATAAGTAGTCTGACACAATCATTTTTATCTGAAATTTTCATGGTATAATATTTAATATGTTTTGAATAAAGAAATATTGGATTAAGTGCATTGACAAAGAAGGAAATTATGTTGAAAAATAAACTTTTTTTTAAAAAAACTCCTTATAGGTTATTTAATGACATGCATTGTGGTGCAGTGGGTATCGGCTCAGAACAAGAAATTGGAGAGCTGAATTTGAATTCCAGTTGAGTTCCCAGCATTCACTTACATGCAAATACCCTTGGGAAAGGTATTAATCCATCTCTTCTCTCCAGTTATGGGTTAAATAACAGGACAGATTGGGTTCTATAGCCTTGCTGGCAACCAGTCTACCACAGAAAGTAATGGCAACCTACTCCCAGACAATCTTCGGCCCAGTCAGTCATGAGACATGATTGCCTAAGCGTGTATAACGTATGGTATTTAATTGACTGACAGTGACATGGTGTGTTTAATGGGAAATATTTTAAGTTTAGTTTGAAAGTGGAGAATTAAAAATTTTTGTACTGTTTTTCTAAGTGTTATTTATATTTTTGCATACAAGCTTATTTTTCTCATGAAAGTTGGCTTCTACATTAGTATTGTTAAACAAATCGTTAATGTAAAGCTTTTGCAGAGGTGCAAAAATGAGTGCATTCTGTTAAAATATGCTTCATAAGGATTTTTGCAAGATGTGCAAACTGGTTGGTTATCTCGAATGAAGTGTGTGATTTTTGTATAAAAAATACATTTTCTGAACAGGATGACTACTTCTTAGCATGTTTTTCTGAACCATATGTAGCTTTCTAATAGGAGGGAAGGATTATTTTTAAGCAAATTTTCTGAAACCAACATCCAAGCTTATTAACACTAACCTGTTTATTAACTTCACAATTTTCCTCAGAGTTTAGACAAAAAGCAATAATTGTTATAATTGGTTCAAGTTTTTACTTGCATATTTTTACAATTGAATTGTTTAAAAAATAGAGTTCCTTGATTTTTATTCTTTCCGCAATTACCATTTGACAAAATTAAGATTTTATTAAAAAACTAGTTAAATTCTGTTAAATTTTTGACACTTTAAATGATTTTCCAACACTAACTTTTATTAAGACCTCTCCATTTATTGCATATTGAGACAAATCCCAACCATCCACTGAATTATTAGGACCTTGAATAAGTTCTTGCTGTTTTCCAACAGATGGCATTCCCAGAAATATGTCCAAGTGGTTTCAAAAGGTTAATGCATCTATAAGGATATACTATTGGGTTGTTACAAAAATAATGGCCGATTTCAGAAACAATATATCATTCTTGAAAAACTAACTGTAGAAATTTTGAAATTAGTCAAAATACAAGCCGCTTGAGTATCTATACACTTCTGCACTGATGAGATTATTTATTCCTTGTAGATAAAATGTTATTGGCTGTGATGCAACAAAATCTTTGAAAGCTGATTCCACCTCTGGTTTGAACCTAAAAGTTTTACCATTTAAAAATGTGCTTAAGTGGTTTAAAAAAAAAAAATGATAATCAGAGGATCAAAGATCAGGAAAATATGGAGGATGTGGTAAATTCTCGTATCCCAAGTCTGAATTTTTGTAACATCATTCTTGCAACACGTGGGCATGCATTATCGTGGAGAAGAACTGAACCATGTAGATTCACAAATGCAGGTCTCATTTTTTTTTTTTTGCAAGCATGCAGGCATTTCAGCAAGTTGATTGCAGTAAAGCTCAGCATTTATGCTCTAATTGGCTTCCAGAAAGCTGTACTGGATAACACAAATTGCAGAATACCAGTCACCATAATCTTTTGCTGATACAACTTTGACTTTGGGAAATGTTTGGAGGACTCATCACAATCAAGCCATTGACTTGATTGTTTACGGTTATCATACAGGATCCATTTTTCATCACAAGTGACTAAATATTTGGTCAAGGAAGGGATGATTGGTGTTATACAGAAAGAGCATCAAGCACACTTCAAAAAGCCTAAGTTTTTGATTTTCATTGAGTTCATGAGGAACCCATTTATTAAGTTTTTTCACCTTGACAATACTCTGCAGATGGCATGACACTGTTGCAGTGCTAACACCCAGCATCTGAGACATTTCTTTGGTACTTTGACGTGGATATTGTTCAACAACTGCTTGCAATCGTTTGTTATCAAGACTGCATGTCCATCCTCTACCTTCTCATAACCAGTACAGAATTTCTGGAACCACCTTCATACTGTCTGATCACTTACAAATCCATTTCCCCATGTTCTGTCGATATTGGCAAAAGTTTGGGAGACACTGTGCCCAAGTTTAAATTCATGCAAGAAAAGTAAATGAAAATCATGTTTTGTCATGTTCATAATTAAGAGTTTCTATACTTCAAGAATATTTCTGTCTAAAAATAATTTTAAAATTATCAAAGAGCACACATTAATTATTATGCATACCAAAATTCACCTAATATATACCTTTAATACTACACTAAAATGGCTTTTCAAAATACAACACTTCAGGCAGCCATTAATTTTGTAAAAAACTACTATAAGCTTGAAATTCACTGTAAATCATTTCACCGTAGTGTAAACAACTTTGTTTTTCATAGCATTAAGCATGTCAGATTTTGTGCAAAGAAATTTTATTTGCAGGGAATTTTACTATTCAAGAAAAATCTGCAGCTGAAGCACAGAATTCTTGATGAGACTTACTGTGAATATTATCTTTCAGAAACAACATGCAGAGGTTAGTTTAGACGCTTCAGAAATAATGTTTGGATGTTGAAGATAAAGAATGCTCTGATGTATCAAAAGAATTCGATAACAAAGAATTGGAGACATTTTCTCATGAAGACTCATGTTAGGTACTACTTTGCAGAATCATTAGGAGTTGATCACAACAGTTTTGAAATGTTTGAAAGAATTAGGAATGATTCTAAAGCAAAGATATTGGGTGCCGTACAAGTTGAAGCTGAGAGATATCAAATGGTTTGTCGTTGTGTATGAACAGCTGGTTCAACGGTAAAAAAGGAAAAAAAATTTTGTATTGTATCATGACTAGCGATGAAAAGTGTACACACTATGATAACCCTAATTTTAGAAGATCACTGATTAAGGCTGACCGTACATCAACATTGGCAGCAAAGCTGAATACACATAGATCAAAGCCTCTGCTCTAGATGTGATCAGCTGGGGGTAGATTATTATGAACTGCTGAAATTGACAGAAACCATCACAGGAGATTGCTATCAACTACAATCGATGCATTTGAGCTGAGCATTGAAGAAAAAACAGTGACTATATGAGCCGAGACATGACAAAGTGATTTTGCAACATGACAATGCCAGGCAACATGTTGCAAAACAGCTGAAAAACCTCCTTGGAATCCTTAAATAGAAAAGCCTACCCCACCTGTCTTATTCACTAGACAATCTCCTGTCCAATTATCACTTGTCCTTATTGATGACATATGACCTCACTGAGGAGCACTTTCAATCTTATGAAGATACCAAAACATCAGTTGACTAATAGTTAGCCTGAAAAGTTAGATATATATTTTTTTTTTATGAGTAATTCAAATGCAGCTAGAAAGGTGGTAAAAAGTAGTGGCTCACAATGGACAATATTTTCAATGACATGTTTCTTACTAATTTTTATAAATCAAACATTACCTTTCATGAAAAATAATTGAAAACAAATTTAAGATCCTAAGTATTAAACAAGCAAACAACCTTGGAATACAAGAGCAACCACTGTGTTTGAAATTCAGTTGACTGATTAGAATTAACTTTTGAAAGCAGACAGGTTGAAAAATGAAGTGGAAAAGAGGCTGGCAGTTAAATTTTTTTTGTCTGCCAAAATACGATCAAACATTTAAAATCAAGGGATTGCCCCTTTTTTAGTCATTTGTGAGCAAAAGCACTGAAATTTTAAAAAATTCTGAGATGCAAAAACCACCACACACAAGGGCACAATAAGAAGGATTTGGAACACACAAAAAGCAAGGAGATAGAATTGATCAGATGACCAGTGAGGAAAAGGTGATAGTGGGATTTTAGGAAAGTTATAGAGACATTCCACACCAGTAATGGTGAAATTCACTAACACAAAGTGGAAAGGAGAGCATAGGGAGAACCCTAACTGGTTGTTTGAGTGAATGCTAGAATACCCAGAGCGCATAATACCCAACCTCCACTGGATGCTAGGCCAGAGAAATCATCTTCTATTAGAGATATAGTCCAACATGAAGAGAAGTCGATAGATACGAAGAGACACAGACTGAAAATGTACAACCAGTGCAGATGACACACAGAGGGTGTAGACCAGAAGATAGTGTGTGCATTGTAGAGAGACTCTGCTGAGACATGACACATTAGTACAATTTAATAAAACATATGAAGAGACACAGCCCAGAGACGGGGGAGACTAGAGAGTGAGAAAATGCAGTCAAGACAAACATTAGTGCAGACCAGAGAGCAGAGACAGACCAGAAAAGAGAGACGAGACCATTGCTTCACCTGGTCTGATGTGATTTGCCACACTGAAAATTTCCAACTTAAAAGCTTTGTTCAAGAAGTCTTATTAAAAAGCAAAAACAACAAGCACTGTGTGATGAAAACCAGGAATGGTTGATAGTTTTTGCATGAAGAATAGAGAGCTGTTTGAGCCATCAATAACTGTAATAGCAACATTGTACCAAGGAATTGTATATAAATAATTTTTCTTTTTTAAGTTATTTTTTCGTGACTTCACTCCTACTGGAACAGACCAAGTCATTAATTCCAGTTGACTATTTGATCGAAGTCAGTTTTGCTAGCACTTAAAAAGAATGGGTAGAAATTGCCGGACTTGGACCAAATGGATCAACTTTACAATCACCTGAGAGGAATGAAGTTGAATACAAACCAGAGGCGGGATGCTAACAAAATCAATAAATCTTAGATCAGATCAACGTATTAGGAAAATTTCATTCTCAAAAACTGAATCAGAAAAATACAACACAAAAGGACAAATTTTGACTGTTCATATAAGATTCATTTGAACAGTTAATGCCATACAATTTCAATCTATATTAAAATAGAAACGATATATCAGCAGTTGAAATGGAAAGAAATTCCATTACTTTGACACATACTGTAAACTAAGGCAACTTGGGATACTTAATTATAACCTGCTAATGTTTCAAAACTCCAATGACTTGTTTGCCATGGTATAAAGCACAAATACCATCCATTCATTTGATAATCATTTTTTCTTTTCCCTTTATTAACTAACATGCCTTGATTTAAAGATTATTTTTAAGTCAGCATGAAGTGGTTTACTGCTAAGTTTTTTTTCTTTTCTGTATCAGATCCATATACAAACCTTACTTAGTAACCATGAACTAACTGACAGGGTGTTTAAAATGTCTCTCTCCTAAAATGAAAAAAAGAGATGAATTTCATACATTTTTCACAGGAGATTGCTATCAACTACAATTGATGCATTTAAGGCGAGTATTAAAGAAAAAACAGCCACTATATGAGAGGAGACATGACAAAGTGATTTTGCAACATGACAATACCAGGCAACATGTTGCAAAACAGGTGAAAAGCTACTTGGAATTCTTAAATTAGAAGTCCTACCCCACTTGTCTTATTCACCAGACATTGCTCCATCCATTTATCACTTGTTCTGATTGATGGCACATGGTCTGACTGAGAAGCACTTTCAATTTTATGAAGATACCAAAACATGGGTTGACTAGTAGTTAGCCTAAAAAATTATATTCTTTTTATTGATGTGGAATTCAAATGCAGCCAGAAACGTGGTAAAAAATCGTGGCTAGCAATGGACAATACTTTCAATGACATGTTTCTTATTAAGTTTCATAAATCAAACATTAATGATCATGAAAAATAAGTGAGAACAAATTTAAGATCCTCAGTATTAAACAAGCAAATAATGTTTCCCTAATTAAAATCTTGTAACTCTTTGTTATGCTTGACATCTAAATTTGTCTTTTTATAATGGAAATTCTTTTTGTGAGAGGTAACAGTAATATACACATCAAACATTAAATGAAAAGTAAAGTCAAGAAATCAGAAAACAAATTTTTCCTGGCATTCGCAGAAAATTATTTTTATTATTTTACTTTACTTGGTAAAAGACAGCAATGTAATGATAACTGATGGCCAGATAATCAGCAACTAAACTAGTTCTCCTACCAGGGTTTCTTTGACGGGTTACTTAAATAACAGGAAGAATTAAAAAAGACCACTTCTTGTAGGATTAATAGCCATCTAACACAATAGGGTAGATAGTGCTCAATGACCAGTGCAGTAATGCTATAACATCACAGTGTACAGGGCTTCATAGACTGAAATCAACAGCAAGAGTACAGGTTTTCCCTAATGAAATGAATTTCTATACATCAGTGACCAAGAGTTAGGAGATATCAGCTATGATATGACCATGGAGTGGAATGGAATCGACCATTATCTACTTACATAAAAAAAACTCTACACATGAAACTATACCTTTTTTAAGCTAGAAAGGTAGTTGCTTAGGTGCTTAGCGAGACTATGATTATACCTGGTCATCATCATTGTCATTATTATTATTTTTATAGGTAAATCCCAAACTAAAATTTTATTTTCAATACATCTAAAAATCTTCAATATAAGCATAGGTATCTTTATAAAGCATAAAAAATAATATCATTTCTCTTCATAGCTAATTAGCAACAAAGTTATCAGCAAATTCATAACAACTATGCTACATTATTTTTTTTTGTGAGGTGTCACTTATACTGAAACAGACCAAGTCATTGATTTGAGTTGACCATTTGGTCTAGGCCAGTTCTGCTAGCACTTAACAGAATGTGTTATGAAACTGCACTTAGATCAGATAGATCAACTGCATGATCAGCTAAGAGGAATGAACTTGAGTACAAAACAGCTGTAGGGTGGACATCATTGTTTCATCTGATATGATATGATTTGCCAGCCTGAAAGAAAACTTCCAACTTAAAAGCCTTGTTCAAGAAGTCTCATTAAGAAGCAAAGACAACAAGCAGTGTGTGATGAAAACCAGGAATGGTTGATAGTCATTGTATGAAGAATAGAGACCTGTTTGAGTCATCAATAACTGTACTAACAACTTTGTATCCAGGAATTGCGTATAAATATTTTTCTTTTCCAAGTTATTTTTTCATGTGACTTCACTCCTAGTGGACCAGACCAAGTCATTGATTCTAGTTGACCATTTGGTACGAGACAGTTTTGCTAACACTTAATACAATGTGTGCTGAAACCAGTCCTGAACCAAATAGATCAACTAAACAATCAGCTGAAAGAAATGAACTTGAATACGAACCAGCCACAGGATGGACATCATAAGGTAAGAGAAAGATAATGCTAATGAAATCAATAAATATTAGATCAGATTTGTCTAAGCATTAGGAAAATCTATTTCTCAAAAACTAAATCATAAAGAGCCAGAGAAGCTGACACATGAGTACAATTTGACGACAGACATGATGAGACACAGATGAGAGACTGGGGACACAAGAGAGTGAGAGAATGCAGTCAAGACAAAAATTAGTGCTGACCAGAGAGCAGACACGGACCAAAGAAGAGGGACGAGATGTGGTTTGCCACCCTGAAAAAAAAAACCTAAAACCTGAAAGCCTTGTTCAAGAAACAGAGACAACAAGCACTATATCATGATAACCAGAAATGGTTGATAGTTATTGCATGAAGAATAGAGACCTGCTTGAGCCACCAATAACTGTACTAACAACTTTGGATCCAGAAATTGCATATAAATACTTTTCTTTTCCAAGTTTTTTTTTTCAGACTTCACTCCTATTGAACCAGACCAAGCCATTGATTCCAGTTGACCATTTGAACCAAGCTAGTTATGCTATCAGTAAACAGAATGCGATAGCAAACTGCACTTGGATCAAATAGATCAACTGCACAATCAGCTGAGAGGAATGAACTTAAATACAAACCAGCCACAGAATGGATGTCATAAGGTAAGAGAAAGATAATGCTAACGAAATCAATAAATCTTAGATCAGATCAGCCTATTAGGAAAATTTCATTCTCAAAAACTAAATCAGAAAAATACAACACAAAAAGACAAATTTTGACTGTTCATATAAGATTCATTTGAACAGTTAATGCCATACAATTTCAATCTATATTAAAATAGAAATGATATATCAGCAGTTGAAATGGAAAGAAATTCCATTACTTTGACACATACTGTAAACTAAGGCAACTTGGGATACTTAATTATAACCTGCTAATGTTTCAAAACTCCAATGACTTGTTTGCCATGGTATAAAGCACAAATACCATCCATTCATTT